>JAMZAV010015882.1:0-12368 GCA_024449915.1 Sweltsa coloradensis | reverse complement strand
ATGTAAACCAAAAATTATAACTTATTTTTATGAATGGTTATTTATGGATGGAGATATGATTGAACAGCAAAATATATAGAGTTATGAGACCATAGGACAGAAAATAAATGACAACTTTTTCGCACCTAATTTTTTGCGTACATTAGAAGTTCTTCAAATGGTTGGAAGAAATCGAATTGTGTGCATAAAGCATCATATATGGTACATTCTGCTAGCATATGATGCACGGTTAAAGGTACATCAAATGTGTCACATATGGGAATAACCTTTTCTCTGGTTAAGAGATATCCGTGAGTTAGACGTGTGAGGCCAATTCGAATTCTAGACAATACTACCTCTTCTCTACGTGAGAGTCGAGACGAAGGAGGACGATTTTTATTTTTCAGTGTGGGCATCACACTACGCAATTTGTTATTTTGCAACACATCCCAAGATGCTTGCCGCAAATCCAACAATCTTTGCTTGTATCCACTCTTGACATCTGGAATGGGAACTAGATTGAAATCAACGTCGCGACGCTGGGAAGCTTCCTTAGCAGCCCGATCAGCGTGTTCATTTCCATCTATGCCCACGTGTCTAGGTATCCAGCAAAACTCTATGATAGAACCCTTGGAGGTTAGTTTTTCTACGTAGATTTGTTTTGTTTATTTGTATTAAGGACGCATCAACCGTTAGGTCATAATGCACAACTTTAGCCTAGAGGATATGGGGAGAAGAGGATCTTTTTGCAAAAAAAATTCAAGAATACAAAAGGTGTGGAGGCAGGAAATAAAATAATTCCATGGGCTATGATAATTACCATGCTGATAGTTATTATAACTGTATCGCAAGTTATGTTCGGGACTGTTATGGTACTCGGTTGGAGAAGGGAGACATATTTCTCTTGTTTGAATTTTGTAGTGCATTCAAGGAAAAAATCATCTTGGTGGCGATCCAAATGATGTTGCTAATCCTCTTAAGACATCTTCGATTAAGAAGTGGCTGGTTGATTCAGAAGGGGAAAGTTTAGTATTTCATTCTCACAGAGGCTGCCAGACGTTGTGTGTTCGAGAGACTTATCGTTGCATAGTATGCTGAGCTAAACTATTTCAAGAAGACATTCAGGATGGACGTTCTTTACTACCTGACAGTAATGAGGAAGATTTTCAGATACTTAAAAAGGCCGAAGATAAAATGCTACAAATGACGACGACGACGTGAAAAACTAAGGCACTTCAACCGGTTAGGTAATATTGCGCCGCCTGTGATAGTGAAAGTTGATGAGATGAGTTAATAGTAAATTTGATGATTAGATTGTTTTCTAAGTGTATATAACAAAATAAAATTATGATTAGTAAAAGCAAAACAAAAGTTATTTATGTGAATGAAAACAAATAAATTTAAAAAATGTGTATTATGTGAATTAAATTTTGATAAATATATTACTTTGGATGAGAAATTTAGAAAGTTTTTCGCCGTTATCATATGATTAAAGTTCTTCATGTGATTGGGAGAGATCAAATTGCGTGCGCAAGGCATTATATTTAGTACATTTTGCTAGTATATGATGTACGGTTAAAGGTACATCACATGTGTCACATATGGGAATAACCTTTTCTCTGGTTAAGAGATATCCGTGAGTTGAACTAGTGCGGCCTATTCGAATTCTGGACAATACTACCTCTTCTCTACGTGAGAGTCGAAACGTAGGTGGACGAATTTTATTAGTAAGAGGTACAAAATTGAATTCGGAAATTATATAATGATTATCAATGAAGTACATAATATAATAATGAACCTATATGGATTAGACCTAGGAGCTTGCGGCAGTGGGTGTTTAACCCTAATCTGATTTTGTATGTTTAGTTTAGTTTATTTGGATTAAGAGCGCGTCAACCGTAAGGTCATAATGCTTCACTAGACTAAGTCTAATGCTGGTCAGAACCAGTCAGGGGTAGAGGAGGAATAGGGGGGGGGGTGTCTCATGTCGTGGTCGTCATCGTCTTTGTCATCGTTTGTGTTGGTGGTTCTCGTTGTCAGGAAGGTCGTCAAGGGATGGAGAGGTTCCGGACGACGACCGCCAGAGTTCACCTTATCGAGGAGCTCATACTCCCCTTCATACTAGAGTAGGAATCACACAACTTTGAATGACCTTTTGACACTGTTCGGCGGCCATTTTTCATGTGAACCACTAAAACAAAATTGGAGGTCTAATTGAAAATGTACCTTTAGTAAAATTAATGAATTATACACGGTGCATTATTAAATAAAAATACTAAATTATTGTTTACAAGATTAATTAAATGTAATCTGGACGATCAAATTCATTAAAAGTAATAAATAACAAACAAATGTCAAGTCATTATTCGTTTTCACAGTTGACAACAATGGTTTTATTTTATTGACCAATGAGCGATCTTCCCAATACCACCTTCATACAATCAGCTAAAATATTACTAAAGGACTGTCGTCTGCACAGCACAGATAGGCCCTAGCCTACGTCGTCTGCTTTAATCTTGTTTCTGACTAATTTCTTTACTTGGTTGCTCTTTTGGTTCTGAGCTTGACTAATTATTAATAAATAATATTTTAATGTTATGTAGGCCTAGCCTAAGTATTGATTAAATGAGTATGTCTATCAATTGTCTTATGTTAAAGTAAAGTAGGTCTTTGCCACTAAGCCATGCACTAATAGGGCCCGCGGGAAAAACAGTCTAGTAAGCCAACCAATTAGGTAGGGCCTAGGTACCTAGACATTAAATACGTACAAGACAACGGTTAGAGACACAAGGCTTTTAGAAAAAATACTATTAATATTCCTTTTGGGGGGTAGGGCTATAAATACTATGCCTAGGCCTAGGCTACACTACCTGGGTTCTCTATGGTTGGGCCGATGCTAGGCTACGCGTAGCCCTAGGCTAGGCCTAGTTTTCCCAAATTGAACACATATCACAAGAATTTCCCTGTTTTATCAATGTAGGACTAGATCTAGCTAGCCTAGGCTGCATCATAGATAGGCTGCATATTGAAGCTAGGCCTAGACTCCCCCCCCCCCCCAAACCCCAAAGAGAAATTGCATTTACTAGGCTAGGCCTGGCCCTAGGCTAGGCTAAAACGAAGTGTATAATAGTATCCTTGCCCCTCCTTGCCCTAGGGCCTAGTTCAATTTTTATGCAAATAGAATTGTGTTGATTAAAATAAAATAACAATAATATAAGACAAAGAATTTTAATATCCATCCAAAACAACTCAGTGACAAAACATAACACGCAATGACAGTATATGGACAGTATCCTAATGAAACATAACCTCCAACGTTTGGAATGGTCTGTTGACATACACCTAGTTCGTCACCTCGCCACACGCACGCAGCGCACGGAGTAGAAAAATGATGCTAGCTATTTTATTTTTCCTGTGTTGGTTATGCCGATTTAAACAAATGCAACTTTGAAGGTCGTTCAATCTAGGCTGAATCCTACTCTAGCAGATGTTTGCGAGGTGGACTTATCTCTTTCCTCGCTTTTTACGATCAGAAGAGCTATGCTCTGCGATATATTTTACCCCGGGCCCAGACGGGGTTTGCTTTACATGACATGTGACTTGCTGTTTAGAAGCCTACATTATATGTTACACTCCAACCTAACCTAAGAATTGAACGTGTACCTTGTATTGTGCATATGCAGAACTCATAGCAATCTACCTGTAGTTCTTCTTATAAAAACAAAATTAATTCATCCTTTTAACACGTACAGCGAAGGAATAGCAAAATGTGATTAGATTCATATTTAACGAAAACAACGATCCCCTTTAGTTAAATGAAATATACAAAAGCAATATTCTACTGGTTCTTCATGGAGTGAAATTGGTTTATTTGGATTAAGGACGCGTCAACCGTAAGGTCATAATGCATAACACACTGCCTAAGTCCTAAGGGGGGTGGGGAGGAGGGGCCCATGCTGGTTAGAACAAGCCACGGGTAAGGGGAGGAAGGGAGGTTTCTCACGTCGCGGTCGTCATCGTCTTTGTCATCTTTCTTTGTGTCAATGTCATCGTCGCCGAGGGTCGTCAAGGAAAGGGGGCAAGGTCCCCGACGACGATTTCCAGAGCTCGCCTCTCGTTTCGGGGAGTAAGATACTCCGCTCTTACTAGCTGATGTTTGCGAGGTGGACTTTTTCTCTTGAATCGCCTTGTAGGATTAGCAGAGCCATGCTCTGGGACAATTCTACCCCGGGCCCAGACGGCTAAACGAACTAACTCACTACGATCTCTCACGTTTAAACAGCATCTCTATAACTGTGCAGCCAAGCTTAAGACAAGAAATAACCTAATTCACAAACTTGCTTCGACTTCATGGGGAGCCTCGCCCGCAACATTGCGCACTGCTGCCCTTGCTCTGATGTACTCGACAGCAGAGTACTGTGCTCCAGCTTGGTTGAACAGCACGCATACTCGCTTGATAGATACCCAGCTCAATATTTCAATGAGGACGATTTCCGGGACAATCAGATCAACGCCGACTCATTGGCTACCAGTCCTGAGCAATATCACCCCACCATCTCTAAGACGCTCAAAAGCGCTCCTCAGAGAATTCGACAAAATATGCCAAAACCAGAATTTGCCTATTCATGAAGATTACGATATAATGTTCCGCCGGCGATTGAAGTCGCGGAACCCATCGTTGAGGCAAGCTGCCAAACTACAAGATTCTAACTTCGACAGTGATGTAGAATGGAAAAGGATGTGGACGGAATTCTCACCAAACTCACTAATTGTAGACCCAACTACCCCCGTACCAGGCTTTGACCTGCCCAGACACCTGTGGACCAGACTAAACCGCATAAGAACCAATCATGGTCGATGCGCAGACTCCCTGTTCAAGTGGGGCGCGATACCATCCAGCGCCTGTGACTGTGGCGAACCTCGTCAGACCATCTACCACATTGTGAGGGAATGCCGCCTACGCTCGTACCAGGGCGACTGGTCCGAGATCCATGGAGCAACACCTGACGCGTTGGCCTGGCTGGCTTACTTAGATTTATGTTTATGACTTATAATTTTAACGACTTTTGTTTTACATCCTTGACATTGTTGAATTTTTAGGCTGTTGCTTCCATACGCTAAATAAATAACTACGACGTGAGAAACTAGGGCGCTTCAACCGGATAGGTGATATTGCGCCACCTATGATATTAAAAAGTTAATGAAATGAGTTAATGTTGTGTTTGCTAATTATCTTGTTTTCAGTGTGGGCATCACACTATGCAATTTGTTATTTTGCACCCCATGCCGCCCATACTGAATCAATCTTGACCAAATCCTAAAAAAACATTTCACAGAGAAATGTCTTGTCATGTTTCTTCGTGGTGAGCAGTGCTCTGGGCCAGATTCTACCCCGGGCCCAGACGGGGGTTGGCTTGGTCGCTTTGATTTAAAGTCCCCAACTGAAAATCAGTTATATAACTGAGTAGGTAGACTCTAAATACAATTTATTTTATTTATTATTTATTTAGATAAAAAGTGTTTCTCACCTCTACTAGGGGACTGCTGCAGGGGCTGAAGGGACCTAACCAGGCTGGGGGAGCGACCCAGGAGAGACGTCTGGACGACCACGTGATGCTTCACCAGCAGCCCCTCAGCCCGGAGCGCCACATCCAGAGAGTGGGCCAGCTGGGGCCAGTAGCCTAGGTCTGTAACACAACATCACACGTTATTAAAGGGGTATTTAACCGCTAGACTCAAAAAATATATTTCATTCAGGCTAATTAGAAATGAATTTAGCAATTAACAGAAAAATTATTGGGGCCACCATGACCTCCTAAAAAATTGTCAAACAAGATATTTTTAGAGCTAGGTCCCATCGGCAAAAATCTCCCATAAGAAATAACATGGGGACGATCTTTATGCCCCGTGACCTTGGAGGATTTTGATCAAAAAAAATAATGGCCATTATTGACGTACTCTACAGCCTTTTCTGTAAATTCTCTATATTTTGTTTTGTAATTTTGGGCAAGTAGTTCGGTCAAAATATACTGATTACCAAGATGGGGTGTGATTTTGGAATGCATATTTTTTGCATATTTGGGCACAGTTTCAAGACACGATGTTATAAAGGGGCATTTTAGATTGGTATTATGCTCTAGTATCTATGTGGACCATAAAAGAAGCAGGTTAAAGCCGATTTAAGAAATTTCCCAAAACACCAATTTTCGCAAATTTCTGGATCAAAAAAATTTAAAAAATCGTGTTAAATTACAGTTACAAGATATTATTTTTTAAACGGTCATTTGAGTGTAGTATTGTGCTAGAGATCACGTGGTAAAAAATATTTTTTTGGGTTTTTAGCCCCTTTAAGAGGGAATGGCACACATTTGGCTGTTAGCAAATAGTTATTCGCTCGGCTAAGATGCATCCGACGTATATGAAACTTTGCAAAGTTGTCAATAAAGCATACATAGACAGCCCTGTGGTCATAGATTTTCCAAATTTTGACTTAATCAGCCAGAAAAAAATCACGAATATGGTCAATTTTAGAGTTTTTAGCAAAATTAAAATTCGTAAAAACTTATTTAATTTTTATAAATTATTTTAAAACAAAATTTACAAATGTGTTAGTGTAGAGCCCTATAATTCCACATTTGTGACATATGTTCAAAAATTCAGACACCTGTGATGTCAATTGGCCGAGCGAACAGCAATTTGCCTAAAACGCATGTCCTATACTCTCTTAAGCCGTGTGTATGCTCGAATGCGTAAGAAATATTGACATAGCTATGAAACAGGTTGTCCAATAGTTATTATAAAAGCAAAACTTCCCAAGAGAGGAACACGTTTTTTACTATCACCATTGACTGGCCTCTATAACTGATGAATGATGATGTAAGTGATAAAAGGTGGATTGTTAATATTCATGAAACTAAACTTGAAAGAAGAAAAAGCAGAAAAAGAAATGCTCATAAATAAACCTCAGCACCTAAAGTGCCATTGACCATAAATATAGTATAAATATATAATATTGGTTTCTTCGTTGGGTACAAATATGGAGAAAATCTCTTAAAATCCTCGATGAAAACCTGCCCAGGGTGCAATTCATGCCCACCAGCAGGGGTCTATTTATATATTGGAGTTTGGATTTATTTTTTTTTTTTGATGAAGGACGCGTCAACCACCACCCATAATGCACCACTCTAGCCTAGGGGGTGGGGGGAGAGGAAGGGCCCATGCTGGTCAGAACCAGCCATGGGTAAAGGGTGGAAGGGGGTTTTCTCACGTCGCGGTCGTCATCGTCTTTGTCATCGTTCGTTGTGTCATTGTCATCGTCGCCGGGGGGTCGTCAAGGGAAGGGAACAAGGTCAATGTGAAGAAATGTCCGAGGGCTGTTTAAGAGGATTTAGCTTAATCTCGGTTAGCACAACCCTAGATGCCAAGTATAACATCTAGATTTTATATTGTTTTGGATGATATCCTAAAATTTCACAACTGTATTCTTACGTCTACTTATCCGAAAAATATTGTTGACTCTTTGGCTAACATGGTCAGTAGTTTCACCACATTCTGTAACAGCCCCTAGTGTGACGTGTCGCCTGATTTATGATGCATTCCACACACCACAACAAAGAACCAGCCTAGGTTGGTGGAGCGCGGCATAGAATCCATATCGCCTGTTTAGTTGTATAATGCACAGGCGTGCTGACATAGCACGTGACCTCTGACGTAGAGGCCTCTCATCAGGGTACCCCTCTCAACAAGGATTTTTTTGTTTTTTGTTTATTTGGATTAAGGACGCGTCAAACGTTAGGTCATAATGCACCACTCTAGCCTAAGGGGGGTGGGGAGGAGGGGCCCATGCTGGTCAGAACCAGCCATGGTAAGGGGAAGAAGGAGGGTTTCTCACGTCGCGGTCGTCATCGTCTTTGTCATCGTTCGTTGTGTCATTGTCATCGTCGCCGGGGGGTCGTCAAGGGAAGGGGGCAAGGTCCCCGACGACGATTGCCAGAGCTCGCCTCTAGGTTGGGGAGTAAGATACTCCGCTCTTACTAGCTGATGTTTGCGAGGTGGACTTTTTCTCTTGAATCGCCTTTTACGATTAGCAGAGCTATGCTCTGGGCCAGTCTACCCCAGGCCCAGGAGACCACACGATACATAGGGTTCATTTACTTTATATGGAGCGGTTTAGCTTAGCCGGTTCCTAATGAAACACCGAAGTAACCTTGGTTTGGTTTATTTGGATTAAGGACGCGTCAACCGTTAGGTCAAAATGCACCACTCTAGCCTATGCAAAATGAATTATGTGCAAAACTTCTGCCTATAGTAGGAATTGAACCCTAGACAATCTGTTTTCGAAGCAGTCACTTTAAAAAGACCACGAAATGCTAACCTACTACGACGTGAGAAGCTAGGGCGCTTCATCAGGTTAGGTCATATTGCGCCGCTTGGGGTATTGAAAGGTAATGAAATGAGTTTATGGATTGTTTGATGATTTTATTGCTTTTGGAGTTTAAAAACGATTTTTTTTGGGGTTTTCTATGTATTCAAGGGCGCGTCAACCGTTAGGTCGTAATGCACTAGTCTAGACTAGGGGATATAGGGAGGCGGAGCCCATGCTGGTCAGAACCAGCCACGGGTAAGGTTTTTTTTTTTTTTTTTTTTGGTTTATTTGGATTAAGGACGCGTCAACCGTTAGGTCATAATGCACCACTCTAGCCTAAGGGGGTGGGGAGGAGGAGCCCATGCTGGTCAGAACCAGCCACGGGTAAGGGGAGGAAGGGGGGTTTCTCACGTCGCGGTCGTCATCGTCTTTGTCATCGTTCGTTGTGTCATTGTCATCGTCGCGGGGGGTCGTCACGGGGAGGGGGCACAAGTCCCAGACGACGATTGCCAGAGCTCGCCTCTAGTTTGGGAGTAAGATACTCCGCTCTTACTAGCTGATGTTGCGAGGTGGATTAGTATGATTAGCAGAGCCATGCTCTGGATCAAATCTACCCCGGGCCCAGACGGGGTGACCGTACTGCCCTAAAACACACGTTTACCGCTGGTTAGAGCAGATGGAGGTTTCGGGAGCTAGTATAACGACTTCGTTCTCCTCGACGTCTGCTCGGCAGTCCGAGATAGTGGAGGAACCGATACGACTATCAAGGTTACACCGTTCTTTCGGATTGGACGTTATAGCCTTTGTCCCCTTGGTACTTTTCGAAAGGAGTAGGCTACGTGCCGGTACAGAGAATCCCCGCCTCCTTTCTCTTTTAAATCTGCACTAGTGGGTTTCATTATCCGTTGCTAAGAGAGACTTTATAATTATGGTTAAATGTATTGAAAGAAATCCATAAATTAATAAATTCATATTGTGATACTATGAACTCCGTGACAGAACTGATTCAGTGGAAGACAATAAGTTTAAAGCAGACCAAGCCAACCCTGTCGGCAGCGATACCATCGACGAGCGAACAATGACCAACTAGAGACCGGCATATTTTATAATCACCGATCAATCAAGATGGACACGATTCCACCCGCGGACAACACCAGAATCAACAAGGCTGAATCGGAAAAAATTAAGAATTAATTATGTGCAAAACTTCTGCCTATATAGCAGGAATTGAACCGTGTACAATCTGTATTGGAAGCAGAGAGGCTTGAAAAAACTCACTTAAAAGGGTATTTAACCGCTAAACTCAAAAAATATATTTCATTCAGGCTAACTAGTAATGAATCTAGCAATCAACAGAAAAATTATTGGGGAAACCGTGACCTCCCAAAAATTGTCAATCAGTTATTTTTTCGATCAAGGTCCCATCGGCAAAAATCTCCCATAAGAAATAACATGTGGACGATCTTTATGCCCCGTGACCTTGGAGGATTTTGATTCAAAAAAAATTTGGCCATTATTGACGTACTCTACAGCCTTTTTTATAAATTCTTTATTTTTTGTTTTGTAATCTGAGCAAGTACTTCGGTCTAAATATGCTGATAACTAAAGCTGTGTTTAGACGGTTCAATGTTTCCTTCAATGCCTTGAATTCAAGGGTTTAATTCAATACTTTTGTATTCAATGGCTCTGTTTACATGGTTCAAGTTCTTGATTCAACCCCTTGAGCGGTGGGTTGAATTCAACCCGTTTCGTTTAGAGCATGTCCTAATTTCGTTCAAGCTTGAAGGAAACCAACCAATCAGGATTCTTGTTGGATCTGACGTCACACAGTGCGCGCGCAAGTGCTCCTGCGAGGCTCTAGGTTTTGTTTTGGTCTTTGGATTTTGGAGAATATAAGCAATTTGCACGTTTCCCGACAAACTTTTAAAACAACTGAGTGTATAGTCGTACGGTCAGCCGTATAACTAGTGCAAAACTGGTCGTACGGTCATCGACGATACATGTAACTAGGCCAATAGCTTTGAGCATCACAGTCCAGCGTGGCAGAGTGGTAGCGCGTCTGCGCTCTGAGCGAAGGGTCGGCGGTTCAAGTCTTCATTAGGTCGTTTTTTTAACATTCTATTTAGGTTCCATTGTTTTTCTGCAAATGATTGCACTACATTTGGCAGAACTTCATGGTCCCCAAAACAATTTTTGCTGAGAAAAGAAGGTTAGAATAAATAATTACTATTAAATCTTCCTAAAGTACACCTACATCTTCAGCAATCATTCTGATTTCTGAGTTGATGTTTACTGTTTAGGCCCTACCTGTAACATTGATCTGTCAGCTGTAATATTTTACACGGCTGTGACTTACCTCCAATTTCAAGGACCGTGTAAATGGAAGTTCAATGTTTCCTTCAAGTACCTGTAGTCAGGGGAATAAGCGGAAAAATTAGGCAAAAAATGATACAGGCTACAAATTTTACAGTGTTATAGGTAAGAGTATGACGATCATTTTTTGGGGCGGCCCCAAATTTTGGGCCCCATAGAGTGTCCTCCAGTGAGATCTGAATTTTGACTTTTCAATATTTTTTTACAAAGTTTCTGGGCAATTTATGACTTAATACTAATATACATATTGGTAGGGATACTGTTTGACATACTGAAAAAAAAATCAAATTTTTAAATTCACAAAAAACAAAATGGCGGCCAATTGAATTTTGAGACATCAATACTTTGGCTGTGATTTTAAGACGGGCTTTTATAGATACGGTCAAAATATTTTACACAGTGATGCACATGACGATAACAATCAGCTTTAGGGGCGGCCCCAAAATGGCGTCCCCATATTATGACCACCAGTGACATTTTACTTATTCAACATAAATTGTGCTATAACTCGATTAAAAGGGATTTACGGCTAAAAAATAAGAATAAAACCATTACTTAAACTATATTTAATATTGCTTATTAATATAAAAGAGGAAACAATATACAAAAGTTATCAAAATCCAACATGGCGGCCTTATTCATAGACCTGCGGCATAGTCGGAGATACCAAGAAAACTGGCATAGTCGGGAGATAGCCAAATTGCTTTATTTATAAAAGCATGAATGTTGACTGGACACAACCTAAGGTGATTTAAGGATATTACACCAATTAAAAATTGCACCCATAGAACCCTTATAATCCAAGATGGCGGCCCAAAAAATTAAACTTTTTTAAAATGGTCTAAATTGACTGGTTTTCATTTTATGGGTGTAATTTCATGGAGTGAATAGATATTTGAGGTCTAAACTAAAGTTTTGTATTCGAAAGCCAATAAAATCTAAGATGAAGGCCTAAAGTATAAAGTTTGTTATTTATTCCTGGATGTAATTAAAATTTGGTTTCTACCGCGTATATTGAGCTACTTCGAAGCTAATTCGAAGTAAAAGTTAATTGAAAACGTAATTTTATCTGATATCCTACATTATACAAAAACTAATTCCTAGATGGCGTCCATTTTAATTTTTTAAATTTAGTCTTACTTTCTTATTTTTACTTTTTGCATGTACGTTGCAGACGCTGAATTAGAAAACACTGTACACATTTGCAATTTATACATCCTTAACCAAAAACCATGGTGGAGGACAAGAATGTTAATTTTGCTGCCTATACTCAGATTTATAGTTTAAAATTAAACAAACGATTTGTGTAGATGGCATATTATGTTTTATTTGTTTTGTCAAATTTTTAAATATCCTGGGCAATAAAACTCAAATAATGTTAAATTGACCTCAAAATAACACTCGTCAGCTCAATCTACGAATAATTACCCGAAATTCAATAAAATCGGAGTATAAAGAGCAAAAGAACATTCTTGTCCTCCATCTTGTTTTTTTGATAATTCTGTATAATTGTTATAAATTGCAAATGTGTACAGTGTTTTCTTATTCAGCGTCTGCAACGTTCATGCATTAAAGTAAAAAATAAAAAAGTAAGACTAAATAAAAAAATAAAAAATGGACGCCATCTTGGATTTTGTTTTGAAAATGTGGA
>JAMZAV010015881.1:0-11995 GCA_024449915.1 Sweltsa coloradensis | reverse complement strand
GACATCGACGATGACACAGACGGAGACGGACCACGACGTGGGGGAACCTATGCCCTCCCATATGCTTGTGGCTGGTTCTGACCAGAACAGGCCTGTCCACCCCTTGTCCCCCCGCGTCATCCCTTACGTCCCTCCCTTCGTCTCGATTAGCCTAGTTGCATAAATATGAGACGTTAAGCAATATCCAATCAATCAATTGGATAGTAGACGCACGTGCGGCACTTTATCAAATGCTTTAGACTAATCGAGAAAAACACAGTGAATGTGCGCTCCGCTACGCTCGTCCAGCGCCGCCGTCCATGCATCAATGGCGCCGGCGAGGAAAGTGCAAGAACGGCGCTGTCAAAAGCTGTGCTGCGCCGCAGGGATTCTCTTGATCGCGTCTGTGATCTGGTCGTCTTTAATTCTTTATTTCTTGCTTGTTCTGTCCTCTCGATCTTTTCGTCTTCCTCTGACTGTGGCTCGGCGCAGTTAAGTCGTTGTCGCAGGGAGGTCAGGTCTGATTCGTAGTAATGCTTGAGTCGATTTACGTGAACCACTTGTTTTCTTCCTGTGTGAACATGCTGTATGTGCGCTGTCACTTCTCTTTTGATATCGTGCACCTTGTGTGGTCCAGAATACAACCTGGCCCATTTTCGTTTCCCTGTGACCTTTATTGTGGGCGTGTATACGAACACGAGATCACCTACTGTAAAATCTTGCCGAGTGACATTTTTTTTCAACACCCTCATTAAACAACTGTATAAAATTAACTGAAATCACTTTAGCAGTCTTGAGTAAGTTACTTTTTAAAAGTAACTTTTAAAAAGTTAAGTTACTTTCCTTTAAAAGTAACTTTTAAACGTTAAAAGTTCCTTGTTGGAAAAAGTAACTGAAAGTTACTTTGACAGTTAAAAGTTACTTTAAAAGTTACTTTTGGGAAATATTGTCGGGAAGAGTGGCAGTTTAAAGAAATGACAAACACGACTTCTTACCAAAAAAAAGATTAATTTTTGAAACATCATCAGACGTATACAATGGCGTACGTACACTGCATGTTATCTACTAAGCATTATATTAACTAGTTACTTTACTTTCTTAGTGGATTATGAATCCTAATATTGATAAGTTATAATATACTGTTACTAGTGAATGCCCTATGAAGTCTTAAGTTATACATGGATTACTAATGAATTTTACTTTGTTGTTTAATAGGGTTACACCACACATTATTATATGGCCGCCAAGGCTTATACCAACAATAACTAGTCTACAACTTGCAATTACAAACAAACAAAGAAAAAAAAATACAATTACAATAATTACATACAATTTTGAACCAAAACAATCACTATTTAACTTAGGATTAGCGATTGTCAAAATCTAACAATCAGCGTTATTGTTACAAAAACAACTCTAGTCATGACCATTCAGTTCTTAACATTCATGAATTACAAGTTAATAAGTACGCCTCCTACACAAATTCAATTATTTTGTTACAATTTGATGATTGTATTGTATGATTGTTTTACCGTAAAGAATGCATTAATTAATTGCCAAGTTCACTTTCCATTTCCTTTACAACCCGACTTTAAGACGTAAAGAATCCTCAAAGTTTTTGTCGGATAGTTTCCCTCTTCTTTCACTAAATATTAGTCCCCCCGCACTAAACAGTCGTTCCACCCCAGCACTTGATGGGATCGGAGTGTTATACTTGAGGAATAACTTTCTTATCACGGGGAAATCACTTAGACCACTCAGATTGCTAATGGGGAAGTTTAAAAACCTATCTAGTTCACCTTGGGCTTGGCCAGTTGTGGTACAGGAGGCAGGACCTTGGCGGAAGTCAAACAAACCTTCTTCTTCCGAAGATGCATCATCATTTATAGATACTGGTGTTGGGTCAACTGGCGTCAGGTTCCGAAACTCTTCCTCCAGCCATTTTTGAGCAATTCTCTCTTTGTGTTCGTCTTTTATCCACGAGAAACGGAAGTGTGGATGGACAGCGGCGGCTAACACTAGGTCTCTACGAAACCATTGGTTAGCAAACCGGGTATCGACTCCATTTATGAGTGCAGTAATCAGAGGCTCGCATATTTCTAGGTCACCATTTTCTTTCAACGCTACCAACCGTCTTCGCAAAGAATATAAAGTTGGTAGCAACACTGCCATGTATGCAGTTTCCTCTGCTTGGAGTCGATCCAGGGCGCAAGCCACTGGTTTCATAACCCTGCAATACTCTGCAATGAATATCTTGTCATCAGTGCGAAAACGAGGCAGACCAAGATTATCACAGACTTGTTGCAGCACGTCTTCCTTCTCCTTTATCATCTTATTAAGACAATTAAGAGAGTCAAATAGTGAGTTCCACCTGGTTGCATTTGGCGAGATAAGGTATATACCGCATGCTTGCTTCACTGTATCTGCGTGAAGTGAGCTCTGGGACTGTTTGTTCCATAGTCCCTGGCAGAGAGCAAGAGTTGTACGTGACTTCCTTTTATATGGGAGACTGTCTGCTGATGCATGTTCTGAATCCTTCGTTGCTATCAAGTTCATGGTGTGCGCCGCACAGCGCTCATGGTTTGGTAACATAACTTGATCCTCGACATCGTTTCCATGGTCAAGGATTGGCCCGATTTCTACGAACTCTTCATCATCTCCTCCTTCATCGATGGAATCACCAACGTTGGTTACGTCCGGTAGCGGCTGGCCGTATACTCTAAAAGCTTTAACAAAATTAGCTCCGTTGTCTGTTGTTGTTGATACTATTTTGTTCTGAATGCCGAATTCGTGGTTGATGGCACTGAGAAGTGCACCGAGAACATCGTGCGTTTGGCTGCCAACCACACGGCGACAAGCAAGGAGCGTTGTTTTTCTCTCCAGGGTTATTTGTTCTAGCCAATGGACAGTGACACCCACGTAGCTCCTACGAAATACTTTCCAGCTGTCTGCTGTGGTTGCGACATAATCTAATTTTGAAAGCAAGGATTTTAAATCAGCTATTTTTTGGGTGGCTTCGTTTCGAATTCGATTCATGAGTGTAGTGCGGCAGATAACTTTCTTGCTGGGTGCGATGGCGGATATCATTGCGCGGAACTTGGGGTCTTCTACAATCGAGAATGAATGAATTCCTCCTACAACGAAGTTAGTCAAATGCTTTTCAAATTGTGCTTGACTGCAACTTCTGCCATCTTTAAATTCTAAAATTGTCGTCTGACGTTTCTCTTGGGGTTGACCTGGGTCATCGGGATCGTTGTCATCGTCATTCAAATTCAACGTTCGTTTTTTATGGTTGCCCGAACCGACTAAATCCAGCTTGGAGAGTTGAGAAGGGTGTGCACTCTATAATAGAAGAGATTTTCAATCAAATTTTGTTGATAATAGACTAGACTGCAACTGCAAGGGTAGGAACGAGTGAACAAAGAACGTGGGACAAAGTTGAACGGTTGAACCATTATGAATAATAATGCGCAAGCGTTTTACTTCACTCCCATTCATTTTGTTATTTGTAAGAATCACATTGATTTCTACAATATCAAGAATGATGGCAAATTGTAGCTATAAATAATGAAAATTTAAATTGGAATCTGTGTCCCTCATAGGAAACAAAATTATTGTTTGTGGGTATTCCGTATTAAACTTTATTAGGGACGTATCTGTCATTTCTCGATTTGGTTAGTCGGGAAACACTCCCGTAGGTGTATTAGTTATTATTTACAACAATTTAGAAATTAAAAAAGTCCGCCCCAACCGGGAATCGAACCACGGATCTCCCGCATTCCAGACAGGCGTCTTAACCACTAGACCATCAGGACGGGTACATTTTAATCTCTTAATTGTTATTGCATTATACATCTATATCTGTCATTGTACATGAATACATACAACAAGCACGGGTATATGGGAGTATCCAAAATAGGGAACGAAGTTACTTCATCAACATATTGTCTAAGTCTAAGAGAAAACACAAATTAATTCGCATAGAGCATTAATAATCTCTGGTAGAATGGAAGTGCAGAGCACAGATGGAAATTGCGCTTTAAATCGGCTAGACCCGCCCCCTGACCACAAGGCTCGCGATAAACATTCTGTATCATCCTTGTTGAATGGTGAATGGGCCAATAACAAAAAACGCATGCCAATCAGAGGCACCTTTTTTGTGGAATGTGACACACGGTCGGACGAAAAAGTGGTGCCTTTATGGTGCGTATATGAGAGATTTGCTCTCTAAATAATGATTGCCTGTGACGGGAATCGAACCACTGACATCTTAAATAAGAGTAGGCGCTATCACTGCCTTGTCTCTCAGCCACCAATGGCAGCCGTAAACATTTATAATTTCAGTTTAAATGTATGTTCATTAAGTAGGCCTAAAATTAATTTTTGTATTTTAACAGCAACTTTAAACACGAGGAAGTGGCCCGTGGATGAATGAAAGATAGATGACCTATTCCATAATATATGATATCTACTCGTTGTAGTTATAGGGCCAGGCGAACTTGTAGACGTACCGGAAAGACAATGACAAATACGTCTGTGCCCCGTCTAGTCTGGTAGTTATTTGTTTGATATAAATAAATGACCACGACTACTTTCCATGAAACGACTTTGCTTACCTGCTCGCGGCTGGCGGCAATATAACGGATAAACCACTCAATCGAGTACTCAAAACACCTTAAAATCCCTAATACCAACAACAATATGAGTAACTAATAATGTCACAATGTGCATGCTTACCTTCAAATGCTTCTTTAAATTAGAAGACGACGATCGGGAAGCCGAGACCATCTTTGTTGTTGGCACACATAACAGACACTTTACAACAAACTTGTTACCAGTTACATTTTTTTCTTCGAGGAGATAAAACTTTTTATAATTATTCCATGGTAGGAGATTCGGAACAATCGAGTCCGCCATAAAGAAAAATAACAACACTGAACCAAATAAGTAATTGTAACTGTTAAAACACTCAGAAAAACTGCAAAACACGTGAGACGCAATAAGACGAACGAACGCGTATGCAGACCGGTATGTGCTCGATGACTGGTGTGACAGAAATGAATGGTGGTTTTGTTGAAAATATGGTCAACATCTACGACGGTCGCTCACGGCATGAGTGCATGCCAACTCTTTCATACAGCCCCAACAAAGCACTAATATTGCTTTCAGGTTTCATTCAACCCGTTAAACTATGTGGGCGGGCGCCGGGCGGAGTACAGTTATGTATGAATTCTAGGAATCCAACTAAGAAAGGGTGGGGTGGGGTTGTTTCGAGGATTTTGACCGAAAACAGCCGCATTGCGAGAGTGATTTGCTGTTGATATAATTTTAAAAAGTATAGTCTGTTTCAAAAGTAACTTTTGATTTTTTTTTTAAAGTTCCTCATTAATAGTAACTTACAACGTTAAAAGTTACTCCCGCGAAAAAAGTAACGCGTTACCGAAAAAGTTACCAAAAAAGTAACGCGTTACTTTCAAAAAGTTACTACTCAACTCTGCACTTTAGCTGTGTAGGGTTAAATAAAATGCAAAATAACAAACAAACCCAGGTTGTATGCAGTTTATAAGTCAACTGTAAGAAGATTTCGATACCTTGAGGTCTGCTAAAAAACTTTTAAACTTTACTATGTAAGAGCACATAACGTGGTAGGACATACACACCGCCTCATACTCATCTTCTAAACTTGGCGGCTTGGCTGTGGCCACCTTATTTGGAGAAAATTTTGGTGATTTCTGGCCTGTGAACAAAAATTATTATAATATATCGTTATATCGTATTTAATTCAGGTTCAAGAAACTCAACACTAAACAAGTTTTATCAATGGTATAACGGTAATATCTAAAAATTAACAAAAATGTTCTGCAAAAGAATTATCACGATAAATGGGTTATCATTGCAACAAATAACATCATGGGCTCGAGCCGATAACAACACATCTAACACGTGGGGAAACTATTTTTTGTCATTTAAGGTCTTAAATGTGTCCACATCTTGTAAACTCGGCGCATAATTAACAGTACCATATCGGTCTTTTGTTAAAGTTGGCTTAGCAGGCAACATGACATCTTCTTCCTTTTCTGGAAACTCCAGCTTACGTTTTTTGTTAGCAGAGAGCCTGTTTGCTAGTTTTGCTCGTATTTGTCTAGCCAAACCGGCTGTTCAATTTCCAATACCATCACCACTATTGGAGTATTTTTTGTGAAAGGTATCGGGATATTTTGATACCAATTCATGTGCCATACGTTCGGTAAATTCCTTACCGGGATAAGTTGTAATGCCGGAAACTTTCTCAACAAATAGAGCGACCACAAGGTTTGTCTCCTCGCTGTTGAGGGTTTGTTTCCGAGCCAGTTTGTGGGTAATGGTGGAAGGGAATGTTTGGTACAGGATCTGGAATGAGGATACAAGAATCTCTGGGAAGAACATGATGGACCAGGAGTGGATGCAGGCGAGTCAACGTTGGGTGAAATGATTATCAATTACATTATTTTTAATTATAACTAAAAGGAAACAACTGTAGATGGCTTAGTGATAAGACGTTCTTAAAGCTCAAGTGAAAGTAACTTTACAAATATTTAATAAGTTGCATTTGGTGTGCGTGCTCTTTACCTTTCTATTCTTACACTTGGTGGTCATGACGCATTTACACTGCTTTCGGCAGCGCGTAAACAATCTCTTGCATATGCACCCAGTGGTGTCGCACAGCTTCGTCTTTGGCTGGACATGACTCGACTCTAGAAACGTAGTGAAAAACTAATTTCAACAGGAAAAAAGACATTGTTCTGGATAATCTGTTCAACAAATGTGTCCAGCTATGAACTGTTCTGGATTATCTGTTCAACAAATGTGTCCAGCTATGAACTATTTTTGCGGAAGCTGCTACTTTTTTTGACTTTTTTCGTATTTTCTTCTGTTCTGTGCATAATATTGTACACAATCTATGCTCATACAGCACTTTATGGCCACAAGGTACAACTGATCTTGTTGCCATGTTAGAAATGCACGCCTTACACCTGGTGTGAAGTTTGTTCGACTTAACGGGCCACTCAAGGCGTCCCTCCAACGACAGCAGTCGCCGAATTTCCGACTCCTGTATTTCCACATCGGATTCAGGAACTTCGGTGAACTTCTGTGGGTCGGCAAGAACATCTCGACAATTGCCTGGCACCACACGAACTTCACCCCATGCAACGTGACGTCTATAAGACGTATGTCACGTTTTCGTTAAATGAAGTGGAGTGAAGTTGAATTTTCGACTATTTAAGTATCTAATACGCTCGCAAATAACGTGCAAACCATGCACCGGCACTGCGGGCATACTTGAGGTTGCCATTTACCGTCGTATTTTCTTCTGTTCTGTGCATAATATTGTACACAATCTATGCTCATACAGCACTTTATGGCCACAAGGTACAACTGATCTTGTTGCCATGTTAGAAATGCACGCCTTACACCTGGTGTGAAGTTTGTTTGACTCAACGGGCCCCTCAAGGCGTCCCTCCAACGACAACAGTCGCCGAATTTCCGACTCCTGTATTTCCACATCGGATTCAGGAACTTTGGTGAACTTCTGTGGGTCGGCAAGAACATCTCGACAATTGCCTGGCACCACACGAACTTCACCCCATGCAACGTGACGTCTATAAGACGTATGTCACGTTTTCGTTAAATGAAGTGGAGTGAAGTTGAATTTTCGACTATTTAAGTGTCTAATACGCTCGCAAATAACGTGCAACCATGCACCGGCACTGCGGGCATACTTGAGTTGCCATTTACCGTCGTATTTTCTTCTGTTCTGTGCATAATATTGTACACAATCTATGCACATACAGCACTTTATGGCCACAAGGTACAACTGATCTTGTTGCCATGTTAGAAATGCACGCCTTGCACCTGGTGTGAAGTTTGTTTGACTCAACAGGCCCCTCAAGGCGTCCCTCCAACGACAGCAGTCGCCGAATTTCCGACTCCTGTATTTCCACATCGGATTCAGGAACTTCGGTGAACTTCTGTGGGTCGGCAAGAACATCTCGACAATTGCCTGGCACCACACGAACTTCACCCCATGCAACGTGACGTCTATAAGACGGGTCGTATGTCACGTGTTCGTCCGGTATGTATACATATTCGACGACTGGCGGCGCAAGAACTGCAACATAATTGAATGTTGTTGTTGATTGTTGTTTTTTTTAGTAAATTTGTACACAAACAAAACAATTCTCATTTTAAAAAAATGAAACCACCGAGATGAAATGTTATTTTCAAAAGATGTTATGCTTGAGAAGATTCATACTTATTTAATAATTGTTATGAGTATTTATAAATTGCCTTATTATATCGTCCAGCCGGAGTCTGTGGTAAGCATAACCCATTCCTCAGGGAACTTATATCGAACAGACCTGGGCGCCCCGACTCGTTTATATTTGTAAACGACCAGGGTCGGGGCTACAAATCCGTTGGCGCGGAATGTACCCAAGACGGTTACGGACTCTTTTTCTCGAGAGATCGCTACTTGGGAGAGGGGCTCCCCTTTAAGACCCAGATATGTCCCGTTCGTATGATGGAAAATAAAACACACTCTCGTCCGAGTTAAATATCCTACTTGGATCCTCCAGGATATCCGAGTGGCCTGCTTCCACAAGGAAATCATACAGGTTCTTGAACCACGCTTGAATGTTCAACTTCTTCAACGACGCGCGGGCTTTACTTATTGTCTCTGCCTGTTTCACAGTCAGCTGGGTGGGGGTGCCTTGACATGAAGCTGTGGTACCAGCTTTTGCCTGGCCGACCATTTGTAAAGGGCGTTTTGCAACCATCATCCAGAATGATCTTCTGGATGATGTGGAGAACTACTTCCTTAGTAATAGAGAATGCTTGGCGTGCACAGTTGGTTACCCATGGTACAATAGTTCCCTCTTCGGCATCAGACAAGAAGGATTGCCTCCCCTTCCTGTGGTCCACATACTTCCCGACTATGGCATCGTGGAGGGTGGTCAATGGAATGCCGTAGTGTTCGGCCGCTCTCCGCTCAGACATGCGCTCATCTTTGACATCTTGGACGGCGTTGGCCAGAGTGTCCAAAGTGTAGGCACGAACAAGCATCTTGGCTGGAGCTAGATTGAAAAATAAAAGAGATAATTATTATATTGCCATGTACATGTTCAATCATCATTATTATTTGTAATTTTATTAGCATAAACCTAAATGAATAAATATTGATACCTTATTCATGTCTGTTCCTGCAGTTCACTGTTATGTGTACTCACTAGGGCCTACATTACAGAATAATATGCCTATGTTTATGTACCCTGTGTGTGACGATTTTAAAACGGGGACGACGATAGGATTCTTTAAGAGTTGCTAAGCAATATCTCAATCAATGCAGTCCCTATCTCCACTCACTGAGGAAGGTCACCCAAGACCAAAAACGTTCTGCTTGCTGGCCTTTGATCCTCATCAATGCGAGCCTGGATGTCTTCAATTTCATCTGGTGGTTGCCTATCACCATTATCTCTTGCCAAATTGAAGACAAAAGCTCATGCAACAATTATGTCCTAAGCTTTGTCTACATTTACACGAATACCGAGGTCCAGGATGGGAAACATCCGTTTCATCACTCCATACTGCCGCTCTACACAATTTCTTGTTCGTATTTGGCTTTCGTTGTACAACTGTTCTGCTGGAGTGATGGCTCGGTCCAGTCGGCATTAATTATGTCTTGACAGCGTTACCTCCATCAACTACAAGGAGACTGTTACCAGAGTGTCCTGCTTCAAACATGGCCCTTTTTTCACAATTATTAAAAATTGTAGATTCGTGGACAGATCCAGGCCACCTCGCCACAATATCTCGCACAAGTAGATTGGTGTCTGCAATTGTTTGCACATTAATAGAAAAATACCCTTTCTGTTGCGAAATACTTCCTAAGATAATGATGTTTTATTGTTAACCTAGGACTATTGTTTGTATAAAAGGCTAGGCCATAGACCTACACCTTGATATTACATGATTTATAATTACCAGGGGACTGTATCTTCACATGAGTGCAGTCCATTGCTCCCATCACCCTGGGAAATTTTTGTACATCATAAAACTTTTGTTGCATGTTGCGCATTTCTCTTGGCTCATACGGCAAGTTTATGTATGAAGGTCGCAATGCAGAAATTGCAGCCGTTACCCTGTGCACGATACGACATGCTGATGTCTTATAGACTCCAATGAAGTCTGCTACAGTAAGTAAATGACACCCAGTAGGATAGAACCTCAAGGTCAACAGGAGAGAGTCCATGGGTGAAACAGCATTGTTCCTAAAGGAAATGAAATAAAACTTATAATTTATTATAACTTGGCTTGGGGTGTAGCAAAATGGATAAGACCACAACTTTCATTCTTAACTTGCTTGAGTTTCAAGCAAGTCGTCTGTTTGAACCAATAGCGCCAAATCTGATAGTTTAGAAATCCTGAATTGCCTTTAAAAAATCTACTTCGTCCACAGTTTCAAAGTAATGTTGCCTAGGCTTTATCACTTTAGGGCGCCTTGCTGGTCTTTGTAGGAAATCTATAATTTCCTCATCATCAGATGCGAACGAAACGTTCCCAGCCATAACTGAAAGCTCTTTGACTAGACCTTAAATAGGGTACTTCTTTATGTGGTTCTGTTTGGGCCTAGATTGTATTAATAATAACTGGCAAATGCTACCACGGGCCAATCAATCAATAACAGAAAGTTGAACTCAAGTATCAAAGCATCGGGCCACAAGTCCATGCATATTTTAGTCAACAACTCGGGTACCAGAACAGTAATGAAATGTAAATTGTAACACCCAAACTCCCCACATGTTTTTAATTAGTCTACAAAGATATCTTCTCTGTTCGTTTGTTGCCAATTCCATGTTGGGATGATACATTATGAATAGGGTCCCCATCTTTGTGTATATTAAGCTGTCGTATCTTTCTTGTATTGCATTGTATCGTGTACGATTAGCGATTTCCAATAAATGATCCTTATTTTGATGAAACATTTCAGTTGAAACTTCAGTTACAGTTTTAGTTAATGTATACCAGCCATTACATGAGTAATAACATACCTTCCTGCCATCGTTAGTATTGCTGGGGCCACGTCGAGTAGATTTTTATTTCTCTCATTGTTGTTATTTGTATACAATACCAGACTTAGTTAATGTCAGAATTCAAATTCAACTCATCTTGTTCGTATCTCTTGATATTATCAAGTGACGGAGAAGACACCGCGATTTCTAAAACGTCGGTGTTTTCTTCAATGTTGCTAACATATGGTTGATTTATTACATTAGCAACTGTTTCGCGGCTGACTTCATCGCGGCTTGATGAGATACCGGACTCTTGGTTGGACATCAACTTCTCGATGTGTGTTTTTTAAGAACCAGAATGTATAGATCACTAGAATCACTAGGCCACGTAGTTTTCTCAACTACGCTGTCATTTGCATACACCCATTCATGGTCTACTAGTACGAGGGCTGTGTAGTGGCCTGACTCGAGGTCCCCGCCCCCGCGATGAAAGATTGCCGCGCTTGGCTCGTACGTATCTCCATCACTCAGTGTTATTGTTGTTTGAGGGTCATCTTCAAAGACAGGTCTCTTCCTTTGAAGGATATTGTCGTAGGCCATCAATTGAACGACAATCTGATCGGATGCATTGCTTATCTCTTGCCTCTCTTCGTATGTCCCGCACTCTCAGCAATAGTTACACGTGCAGTCTTTTATCAGCGATGGCTCTAAATACTTCATGTATGTTGCATTTATCGTTGTACGTTCATCAGTTGGGGGAACGAACAACACACTGTCTGGAAGAGGTTTACACACAGTCTCGTGCAAACACTTGGTGAATCGGTGGGTACACGTTTTGTGAAACCTATCGTCTATTTCACTGCAGATGATCGCCAGAGGAGTTATGATTCAGCACGCATTGTGGCATTGGTTTCTGTGCTGATAGAATGCCTATGGCGTCTAATTTACTGCAGATGATTCCTGCCAAG
>JAMZAV010015880.1:0-11251 GCA_024449915.1 Sweltsa coloradensis | reverse complement strand
CGCAAAACCTAAAGTTGAGTATTATTATAATTGGGTTTTGTTTTTAAAAAAACCGGGGGGGAAAAAAAAAAAAAAAGGGAAAATTTTTTCCCCCCAAATAAATTTAAATAAAAATTTAAAAAATTAAAATTGGGGGGGTTTTATAAATTTTTAACCCCCCCCCTTGGGGGTTAAATTTAAAATTTTTTTTGGGGGTTAAATTATGGTTTTTAATAATTTTAGGTTTTCCCCTTGGCTGGGTTTGCATTAAAACCTTGTCAAAAATTTCTAAGTTTTCTGCATTTCTGCAATAAAAACTACACACCTTGCTTTCGATTCATAAGAAATTGAGGGGAGTAAAAATATTTTCTAAATTCAAAATTTAGTTGGGGAAGCCCATGGTTTTGTAATAATTTTTTTTTTAATTTTGCCAAATGTTTCCAAACGATTGGGTATCTTTTTTTTTCTAATCTCAGCTGCTTTCACGCTACTATTCACGCTGATTCAGGGCTAGGTATTTTGACTCAGTAAAAACTTTAATTAATTTAAAAAACCCAAAATTTGTTTTTGTATGAACCCAACCCCAAAAATGAAAACCGTATTAAGTTTTTACGCCTAAACACTTATAAAAATGCAACCCCTTGTTGTCGTTCGACGTTTAAATTTTTTCCAAGCGCTTACTTTACCTATTAAAAAAATCAAGGGGAAATCTCTAAAGATGTCCAGGATTGTGGGAAATTTATTAAAGTCTGTTGAAGCCTTTTTATAGACCATTTTGGACCCTTTGCCAAGTTTTCTATTTTACTTCTATGGCAACCCCCCGGGGCCGTCACCGGCTGCTTCAATGCCATCAAAAAGTGTTTGTTTGCCTTTATATCCGAGCCCCAGCTCGTGCAAGCCAGACTAATTTGAATATTACATTGGGACTCGTCTCTGCAATAAAAACTCGGCTTTGCGGCTTAGAACAGCCTGGCTAGGAAGGGTTTGCATTAGCGCATTATATGGGGCGGGGAGGGGGGGCGTGGTGTCAATTTTGGGAGAGAAGTCAATACGCTATGTACGCTTATTTTACATTTTCCCGAATGAAATATTATCTAACTTATTGTGGAATTTCACGTTCAACACAATAAAAAATTTTCATTTAGATTCTAAACCAAACGGAAGCAACCTTTCCACACACGTCAACCGTGCATGGCAACCCGGACCGATATTTTAAAAGGGGCAACGATCAAAAAGGGTTTTGGGGACGATCCACCAATTCCCGCCGCTATCAACAAGGCAAATTCGGGTCAAAATTTAGAATTTTTTATGTGCTTTCGTTACTTTTGGCAAAAATAATATGAAAAATTTTGGCAGTTGCCTTATAGTTATTCGCTCGTTCATCGAAAATCCGCTTAGAAAAATTTCCATGTTTTTATAAAGCTACATTAGCAAACCATAGGGGGTACAATAATTGTTTGTAAAATTTTATGTTGATCACCACGACCATTCATAATAAGACTGCCTATAGTCAATTTTTGGCTTCTCATAAAAATCGACAAAAAAATTCCAGAATAATAAAATTTTAAAAAATATTTTTTTGAAAAAGTCCCACGTTTTTATTCTGCTACGACTTGAAAGTGATTGGTTTCAAATTTTGCACATTACCGACCCTACCAATGCATAACCACCCTCAAATACTTTATTTCTAGGCTATTTCAAAAATTTCAACTTCCCTACTATCCATTGTGACTTACGCCGATGTTTGACAGAATCCAGATAAACCACGACGTAGCCATCAACTATTCTGCGGGGGGGGGGGGGGGGGGGGGGGACGCCCGTTAACATTAAATCGGTTGCCAGAGTATGGTCCATTACTAGTCTCACTCGTTCTACTCGAAACTATCCTCGGGAAAAGATTGGCGAAAAGGGATTTTTAACGTAGTAAATTTTTCTGTGTACCGAGTTCACTAGCTCGCTACTGGCGCATAATACCCCCCATAGGGAGGGCCGAAGAAGACAAGTCTTGACAATTTTGCTCGGGGATTTCTTTCTTCTGGTTGTCTTTTGGGTGGGTGGGGATAACTCCTCATCACTTGGGGGGAAAAGGATGGGGAGATATATGAGGGTGCGAGTATTCATCGAACTGTATGGCGTCATTAGAGCAATTATCGATCAAATTTTTTGATTTTTTTTTTTTTTTTGTAACCATTTGGGAATTTCAATAGCTTTTTCCCCGGCCAGGGTATCTTACGTTATAAAGCATTAGGGTACGTGGACAGCCCCAAAAGTCGTGATTTTAAATTTTATTTACCAGGATCAAACCACGAATGGGTAAATTTTTAGACAAAAAAAAAAAACAAAAATCCTTTAATTTTTTTTAATTATTAAAAATAATTTTTTAAAAAAAAGTTTTACTGTAGAGCCCTATAGGTTTCCACTTTCGTGAAAAAATTTTCCAACATCCGGTTGTCGTCGTTTTAGCGATCAGCAATTTGACAAAAAACCATGCCCTATACTTTCAATTGAGTAAAACGGGGCCCTTTTTTTATCTTATTTTAAATATTATGATAAAATTTGAGATTGGGGGGTTTAATTTCCCTTTGGCATTTTTTCATTTTTTGGGGAATAAAACTTTGCAGGGTTTTAAACCAAAGGATATATTGTTCACTCAGTCATTTTTGGTTTTGGAACAGGTGTTTTCCCAAAAAATTTTATTGTGGATTGGTCAAAAATTTTTTTTAAAAAATATAAAAAATTTTGACGATTTTACAAAAAAACGAAATCATGAAAACAATTTTTCATTTGTTGCTAAATTTCTTTTTTTTTAATTTTTTTTTCAATTTTTCTTTTCGAGACTATGTCCTCTGCCCAAAGACGTGTGCCCCAATTGCATACCCCGAACCAGCAGGAAGCGAAACCCCTTGCGATTCCCGAAACCTCTTAAACGAAAATTTTTGGGTCAGATAACGAAAACAACGCCCCAAATCATAAGAAAGCGCACGGCTTTTCCCCAAACTATAGTCGTTTTTTTTCCGTTAAAAAGGGTTTACATCACTGACGATTGACGAAACCGTTTTCTTCAATTTTAAAAACTCTATAAAGTTCTTCTATTTTCCCGGATGGAAAATACTTAACTGTACTGTAACAACTAAATTGAAAAAACCCACTAACCATAAAAGAAAAATATAAAGTAAATTTTTGGGCTAATTGTAATTACCTTTTAAAAACAACTTTCTGAAATTCCTGGGCCCTCATAATTAAACTAAACGAGAGGATCCGCTTCCCTTATTTCCCTTTCCAAATGTATTTAAAGGGTTTAATTGCATTCCCGGTCATTGCCATGTTTTTACACTCAAAACATAGGGGAAAATATTTTTTTAAATAGGGTCTTGGGTAAAAAATCTACTAAAATTTTTTTTTTAGGTAATGCCTGTAAAAAAAATAATAGTTTAATATTTACATGTTTTTTTAAATTTTAAACCAAAATTTAATTAAAACTAAAACAATTGAAATTCGATTTCGTTCCAAAAAATGTGGGCAAAATATTCATGATTTTTTTAATTTCCCCCAAAATTTTGAAATTACCATAAGGAGGTCTACATTGCAATTATTTTTTTAAATATCATTGCAAAAGTGTGGGCAAACCGGGATTTTTAAATTGTATTTTTTGTAAAACCTTTAAAAACTGAAGCCCACATACCCCATGCCTGCGCCCGCACATTAAACCCGGGTAAAAACATTTATCGCCTGGGGGCTGAGTATCTAAACATAAATACTCCATTTTTTCTCGTCCGTTCTGAAGGGTTTTAAAAGGCTCTACGGGACCCTGAAATTATTTGGGGGTTTTGCGTGGTTTCGTTTTCCCATCGTATCAAAAACGACCCCAATTGAGATATTTTTAAAAATTTTTTTTTTTATTCTACTCAGAAAAAGCCCGCCCAAATTTAAACGGGTGTTGAGTATTTTTTTTTCCAAAAATTGTCCTTTTTTTTTTTTAAAAAAAATTTGGGTTAAATTTGGGGGGGGAATATTTTAACATTTACCTTTTTTCCGCGTTTTTTTTTAGGCGAACCCAAAGGGCATTTTTTAAAAAAGGGTACGCAACACACGTGTAAATTACACCTTCAACTAGCATTCCAAAAAATTAAAATTTTTGAAAAAGGGTTGGTGTCCTTTCCCAATGGAATTACGAAAGCATGTTTGGGGCGCTATTTTGGCTTTTTTGCCCCAGCAAGGGGGCGCAACCTAGGACGAAGCTTTTTCACCACTTTGAGTCCCGGGCCCAATGAAAATTTTTTGTTAAAAAAGTTTTTCTGATTGGCGGGCATGATTTTGGCTCGTAAACTACTGCAGGACACCATTTGAATCATTTGCAAAAATCTGCCTATAGAACCCTATGCTTGGCGTTAATTTTTATTGCACTCTTACAGAAAATTGTTCGTCCCGGGAGCACCCCAAATTATCAATTTATTTTTTTATGTACAGGGACAGTATTTTTTTGGGTTCGATCCCCAGTCGGGACAATTTTTTTTTAAAAAAAATTTTCAAAAACAGAATGAAAAAATTATTAATCCCTCCAGCCACGGCGCGTTATTAAAATTTTGGGAAATTCTGAGTTTTTTAAAATTTTTACTCACGTAAATTAAAAGTAAGTATTTTTGTGTATCGTTTTTTAAAAGGCGTGTGTGACTAATTAAAGTTGGGGGGCGGAAGTGGGGGGGGGGGGGGGGAGGGGGGGTTTATGGCAACAAGTCCATTTTTTTGGGTACGAACATAAACATCTCTAAAAAGGTAAAAAAAAGGGGTTGAAGCCGGGGGAAACCCACTTTCCTTTATGATAATAAAAAAATTCAAAATCCCAGTTTTTTTAAATTCGCTTTTTTTTTTGGGAAAAAAAATTTAAATTAACTTTTGGTTATATTATTATTTTTTTTAAACAGTTTTTCCCAAGGGGGTTAAACCCACGGCTGTAAAATTAAGATGAGTTTAAAGTCGTAAACAAGTGGCTTTATTTTTTGGCCTATTGCTTGAATTTTAAAATTTTTTTAGAGAAATTATTTTTTTTTATTTCAACCACGGCACGGGACCATTTTTTTTCGAAGTTAAAAAATTTTAATAAAAAAAAGGGGTGAGAGCATCTGCCCAGACATCAGGGGTTTCGGGGTTTTCAACCCCCGGGTGGAGGCCCCTTTTTTTTAATTTATTCTTGATAAGACAAAACCATCTAACAGCGTAAATGTCCCCAAACCCTATAAATAATATCTGACATCAGCAAAAGAAAAGCGCTCTGATGTGAATTCCCCTTTTGGGGTTCACTTGAAACCCCACGATTTAAATTAAAATTTTTCCCTTTTTAACTCTCCTAACCTAACTCTTCGGGAAAGGGAAAAACAGGAATTAACTATTTTATGCCGAAAAGAATTTAAAAATAAATCTGTGTTCCAAAAATATAAACGAAATTAAAATCGTTTTTCCTCATTTTTCTGGAAAATTTTTATTTTGCCAAATTACCTACTTATTTTTTAAGATTTATTAAATATACGCATCATCGCATACTGCTATTATTTTTGTGCAACTTTGGGCACAACTGTGGCCGGATTAAAAAAAAAGCCCCCGGTCGTAAATTACCAGTGCCCCAAACGGACACCAGGGCGTTCATTTTTGTTTTTTTAAAATGCAGTGACCCTTTTAACCGAAAAGCAAATTTTGTCACATGAATATAGGCAAAAAACTGGTTTATTTTTTTCAGTTTTTTTTTTCGTGACTCTGTGCTTTTATCATACTTTTGAAAATGGGGTGCTCCCATGAAAAAAAAGCTATAAAAAAGTTTGGGGGTGTAGGTGTGAGGGTTAATGTTTTTAAAAAAAAATTGCTCACAAAAGCTGTTTAAATTTTGAATAAAGGTTAAATTTGTAAACATTTCGTGTTTGTGTGTAAAAATATTTTTCTTTGGGGCGATTGGTTTTTTTTTATATTCCCTTTTAAACCCTTTGGGTTTATAGTAGGGGGACTATGAGCGGGTTTTGTTAGTACTTTTTTAAAAGAAATTAAAAAAAATGACACACCGGGGTTTTTTTTAACCCGGGCCCGGGGCCTTGCTGTCCGGGATTGTTCTTTTCCAACTAGCTATGCAGCCAAACCAAATTTAAATCTGTCTAATTCTTGGGCCCGTTTTTTTACATTTTTAGAGCAGCACTAAAAAAAAAGAGAATACAAACCTCTCTATAAACCCCAAGTTTTGGGGGCTATACGATGTTTTTAAAACCTTTGGGTTTATAAGTAGGGCGACTTTTTACCTGTTATGTTAGTACTTTAGACAAAATTAAAAAAGTGACTACACCAGGGGGTTTAAAAAAGGGACCTTGCTGCCGTACATGTAATGTACAAAAAACCAAAAATTAGCAGTTTTAAAATTGGGGGCTGCATAGCTCCCGGGTGTTTTAAAAGCTGCCCGGGCCAGCTAAAGGTTTCCCGGGGTTTAAACCCCCTTTTAGTCACTTTTTTGAATTATATTATATTATATTATATATAAAATATATTATATACTCGGGAAAAATAATGTTTTAGAGTCGATATTTTATTTTCGTTGGAAACAAAGCTAAAACGGAGTCTAAAAGGTAATGTATTATACGGTCTCTATTTTATTTTTTTTATTAGGGCCCCTATTTTAAATTTTTTAATGGAACTTAATAAATTTTTGTGGATTTAATAAATAAAAAAAAAGCTTATAAATTTTTCCCCTCAAATAAAGGGGGGGGCCCTTTCACGCAGTGAAATTTTATTTTGTTGTTTAAAATGCATATTTTTAAAAAAATGAGTAGGCTCAGTTTTGGAATTATTTTTGTTCGAAATTCCCACATGACCTCCCTTAAATTTTGATGGGGGCGTGTTTCAGTAGATCCATTGTATTGACCACCGCACCCCTCCCACACGATTGACATGTTTGTATTTTTTTGTTTTAAACCCCGGAAGTAATTGGTGGGGTTTTCATGAAACGAAAATTAAAAAATTTTCCTCAAAAAGGTATATTATTTTAAACTCAGGGTTTTTTTACTCCTTTCCCGGGGGTTCCAACCAACTTTGCATTATGAAAACGAAGTGCCTATTTAGTATGTATTTTTTTCTTATTTCAGAAATTTTTTTAATTGAAAATGGGTGAAAAAATTGTACGCAAATGCACTAGAAATAAAAAATAAAAAAGGCTTTCATCCCGGGATTCGCCTAAAGGGCTCAAAAATTCCCCATGAAAAATTTTTAGCTAGGATTGCTGGTTTACCGGGGTTCAACCGTTTTTCCCTTCCCAAAACAAAATCCCCCACGCGTTATGCAGGGGCTACCCTAACGGTTTTTCGGTCAAACAAGCCTGCAGGGTTTTGACAAATGCTATGTCAGAAAATGCTGGAACATTTCGAAATATTTGTGGTCTTTAAAATTTTTTTTCCAAAAGGGCCAACAGGAAAGGCGTGTTTTTGGTAATTGCATTTTTCCCCCTGCCGGCTGCCGCCTCGAGTGGGTCCAATAACACATTGCCAATGCCCGGCGGGTGAGTCCTTTTAAAAACTTTAAAAAAGTATAATTTTATTTACAACTTTTACGCACTTTTTTTACCGACCCTTTCCCAGGAGGTTTTTTTAGTACGTTTAAGCAAGGGCCCAAAGGGGGAATGCCAGAGGGGTTGTTCATTGAGTAATAATACAGTGTTTTTTTTAATCCAAAAGGGGGGTTTTGGTTTTGAGCTCTCCTGCACTCCCTTGGCCATTAAAAAGCAAAACGGTCACACCCCCGGGGAATTTGAAATCGAAAGGGTGAAAATTTAAATTGTACTTCAACATTTTTCACAAAGGGTTTATACGGATCAAAATATCATAATTTTTTTTTAACATGTGTTTAAAAAGGCAAGTAATAAAATATTTACCCCAAAAACATGAAGGGAGGGAATGTTCATTCTGTATCAATGATGTTCTTCGTTTTAAAAGTTTAAAATTTTAAATTTGAAAATGGTGTTGCTTTAAAAATTTTTTTATTCTTTTTTGAATAGAGAAAAAAATGTGGGAAAAGGGTTTTTTTCAAATGTCCCAGAAATAATAAAATAATAACGCAAGTAAGCAAACTAAAAAAATACTTCCCAAAGAAAATTTATTACCGTTTTTTTTAATTTCAAAAACACATTTAAAATAAAATGGGGGTTCCCTTCTCCTTTTACAATTATTTTTTTTTTCTTCATTAATTTTAAAATACGTGCCTTGCCGTCGTTGTAAGCATACGTGCATTTTCATTTTGGGTGTCATTGGGTACCGGCTATTGGGTTTTAGGTTTTTTAAAAAAAATATTTTGAAAGAAATTTTTGTATAGGTATAAACATGGAAATAGTTTTTTACAATATTAAATATTTATGTTTCTTATTAGGCCGCCACCTACAAAAAATGGCATAATCAAAAGGGCCCGGGGAATAAATTTTACTTTTTTCTTTTTTTTTCCCTTCAAAGCAGTCAGAAAAAATCGGAACATAAACTCAATGATAAAGGTACTATTTTTGTACACTAACATCTGGGACTTTTTTGGGGTAAAGGACTTGATAGAAGAAAATGTGACGAGTTTCAATCGTATTGAATTTCCAAAGGGCAAATGAATAATAAAAAAAACCGCACCCTTTTTTTCAGAAGCCATTTCAAAAATTTCCCCTTCTTATATACCAGTCATCAAAGGATCAGTGCATGGTTGCAAACAGGGGGCTTTTGGGACAGCTAGTTAAAATATCATCCCCGTTAAATTTATTCACCCAAACCTAAATTTAAAATTATGGGATACTTATGTACTTTGCTATAGCGCAATAAACGGCACGTTACACTACCCCCCGGGAAATAAATTGGGGATAAATTTAATAATAAATAATTAAAAAATGTAACAAACATGCCTCCAAAATATGTCTTGTGGGCTTAAAACACGTTTCGAATATACAATACTTCTTACGGGGGTGTTTTGATTCCACGTTTTCAGTCGGTAAAAATTTTTACCCTTTTTTTTTTATTCATCACATACATTTATAACCCAAATTTTGGGAAATTTTCCCGATCATAAAATTTACTCAATCACCCTAGTCTAGGCCCCCCTCTGTTTTTAATAAAACTCGTCCCGGACGAAACCGAACGATGTGAAAAAAATAGCGTTGAGTGCCCCAATATTAGTCACTCAAAAAGATAATGTGCTTTGGGGCCTCGCGGGCCGTAGCCGGAAATCACGGGCCGCAAAAATATCGGACTTCTTTCAGTACAAACGTGCACCACAAAAGTACATTGGGAACTGCGGGCCCTCTATTGGACGGGGTATTTTTTTCGAATATTTTTATTTCATTTTCGAAATTCCCCCTCCAGTGGGCCCCTTTCAAGCTCCCCTTATCACCAAAATTTGGCCTACTTTGGGCCAAAACTCCATTTTACTCTTAAACCGCTTACCACCCCTCATTGCTCATCATCTCAAAATTTAAAGTGTCGGCATAAAAAAATCCCAAATGTAAAAAATCGATCCGGGGTTGGTATATCGTCCCTATAACGGTTACCCTACTGACGGGGGTTCCAAACTCTTTTAAAATTTTTTCGCCTTTTTTATGACGAGGGGGAGGAGGCCGAAACCCCTTTTCCTTTTGGGTCTGCTCCAATTTCGCCGGATCGCTCGCCAGATCCATACTTTGGTTCTGCCCTTTGGTGTCAGACGTTTTTCACTTCGCAATCAATCAAACATGGTGGGTGGAAAATAAGAGGACGTTTCCTGAATGTAGAAACTTTCGGTTTTTTTTCTAATTCGTTTTTTTACCCGGGTTATATTGTTCTCAAATTTGAAAATTTTGATAGGTAAGGGGGGGGTGGAGAGGGGGGGATCTGGGGACATTGTCGACACGAGCCTATTTCCATTTAAACTCGAAAAAGATTTTTGTCCCTCCAGAAGAACTTTTCCGACAGTGTTGGCTCAAACGTGAAGTGCCAAAATTCGGAAGGTTGCGGGGTTTGAAACCCGTCGTACCGCCCAAACCCCACTGAAGGAATTTTTTTGGTTTTGAATGCGAAAGCAAGGGAAAATCCCCCGGGCATCCCTTCACAATTTTTCGTAATTCCAATTTACCCAATTTAAGGGGGTGTATTACACCCTGGGCAGGTTTTTTCCAAAGAGAAATTAACTTTCCCTAATCCCCTGAAACGTATCAAATCAACAATAAATTAAATTAAAAACCCAAACATCACCTGTTTGGATTTTTGGATTGGGTTTGCTTTAAAGTCTCCCTAATTTTTTTCTACTTGGCAATCGAGACGAAGGGAGGGACGTAAGGGATGACGGGGGGGGGACAAGGGGTGGACAGGCCTTTTCGGGTCAGAACCAGCCACAAGCATATGGGGAGGGCAGGGGTTCCCCCCTTTGTGGGCGTCTCCGTCTGTGTCCCCCCGTCCATGTTGTCTTTGTCGTCGCCGTCGGGGAGGTAGTCAAAAGGGGAAGGGGTTCCCCACACACCCAAGCTCGCCATTGTTTCAGATGAAACTCCCCTATTCCGGGGCCCAAAACCCCGGGGAAAGGTGTCGAGTTGGAATTTGAAGGCCCCCCTTTTTTGGAGAGTATAAATTTGTTCAAATAAGGGCCTTTTCCGGCCAATTTTTAATGGGCCCGGGGTCCACCTTGGGGTTTTACAAATGCTCCTGTAGAATTGGTTTTAATTTAAAAATCGGACGGTGTTCTCGTGATTACTAGCGAGTGTGTACACAAGCCCACGAACCGCAATTGTCACCCCACCTGCAAAGACAAATACCGCAAGTACGGAGGAATAGTAGGGAAAAAGTTTTGGGGGGGTTTTCCCCCGCATGGTAATCAGCGTTGTTTTATGTTTACTGAGGTGGAACTTGGACGATAGTAATAATATTATGATTTAAATGTCAATTTAACAACGGAAATCGTACTACAAACGGGAGAAACGATAGAATAGAATAGAATATATACACTGCCGTGCAGTGTGTGCATGTTTAAAAAAAATATTTATTTAGTATTGCTAATTTGCTAACATGTTGGCAAAGGTTTGGGCATATCTGCGCGGGATTCGACTTCAAAACAACATCAGTACCAACTTCGAGTATGTAACTTCGTCGTTTGGGGGGGGGGGGGGGGGGGGGGGGGGGGTCAGGACCAGACAAAAATCAGCGAATGTACGGTAAGGGAGTACAATGGACAACAAACCGAAATCTTTCTTGGATCGAAACGACTCCTTCTGGTTCCGATATTAAAAATTTTCAAAAATTTTTTTTTTTAAAAA
>JAMZAV010015879.1:0-10814 GCA_024449915.1 Sweltsa coloradensis | reverse complement strand
AGGCAAGATGGGGGGGCCGGGACCCGGGAGGCGGGCATCTTTGGCGTGGCTACAGAGAATTGAGCAAATTTTTAAGGGGGGGAAACTTTTAAAAAATATTTTGTGGGGTTTTGAACTTAGGTAGATTTATACACCAACTACAAGGTTACACAATCTCGGAGTATTGAGAAAACATAGATATAAAACTCTGCCGCCGAGATGGTACGGCACTAGGCAAGCTCATATTATAGACCTAGGACTAGGCACTTAAATTGCTAATAATGGTATGTGACACCTCTGCCTACCTGCTCTCTATTACTGAGCACATAATTCACAAGAGTATTTTATATTTGTACACCAGACTAGTACTGTATTCCTTGAAAGGCTAAATGACTTCTACTGATCGAGATGGACGGCCCAATGGCAGCCAGCAAATCCCTTTCTCCCATAATCTTTGCGCGCGCGATTGGGTGCGCTGGTTTTTAAAAAATCTCTATTAACACTTTAGCGAAAGCTAAGCGTAAGCTTGGGTTGGTGAAGCAAAGTTAGACGCGCGCCGCCACCGTACCGCGTGCGGTCGCGTGGGGGAATATTTCCCCAGAGTACCTGCTAGAGGGTACCCTGCCCTCATAAACGCGCGGAATATTTGTTCTCTTTAACTACACAGCCCGAACAGCCCTGTACTCTCCCCCCCCCAAAAACCCCCCCTTTACGTATTCTAATTTTAAATAAATTAAGGGGCTATTTAAAAGGGCTCAAAACCCTGGCCAAATTTTTTCTGTTAGGTTGCCGATGGCGAGTACGAACCAACGATATCCCGAGCCAAGAAAAATAAAGAATAAGCGGCTTCGAGCGTACAACCAATGTTTTTAAATGAACGTTTTTCAAGGCGTCAATTTTTTTTATCGAAGCAGACACTAGTGGCTCTATTGCTGAAAGTTTTGAAAATTCTACTATTTCGTCTGAAGAATGAGATTGAAATTTTGGGAAAACGGTTTAAAAATGCATTTCGGGGCTATTTAGTGTAAAACAGACTATATCAAAAATTAAATTGTTGGTCTATGCTTTTATTACTTAGGGGTTTGAAGATAGTGTTAAAAAAAAAGTATGTGCATTTTTTTTCCAGACGACAGCTTTCCCGCTATTTTTTTAAAGATGTTACAAAAAATTCCCATTTTTTTGAAAATTACCCCTTTGCCATTTTTTTTAAAAACCCTTTCCGCTAAAGTGATTTCGGGTAATTTTACACAGTAGTTTAATCTGGGTGTTGAGAACACTTGGTTAAATTTCAGCTTGTTATACGGTTTGTGCACCTAACTTCTTTATTTGAAGAGCTAGAGCAAATTCGTTACAGGCCTATTAGTCTTGTGGTGTAATCACAATTGAAAATGTTGTACCTGATGCAGCATTATGAGCGTAACACTTGCAAAGATAAGCCTAACTAAAAACATGATTTATATAACTTTATTTAATTAAGATTACGCTACACCAAACCAAACCATGTCATAATATCGTGTCTCCAACATGTTTTTCTTACAGTTTCAGACTCCACCATGTTTCTGCTGTTGGGAGCGCTCTGCCTAGCGTTATGGCTGGTTTACATCTGGCTAAACATGAAACCCAAGAACTTCGCACCCGGTATGTCCTACAATCCAGACCATGGTGTTATTACCTCGCCTTCCTTCATGTTTAACTGGACATGCGCTTGTTCTTGTAGGGCCCCCGTACCTGCCGCTGGTGGGCTCCGGGCCCTGGCTGAGTGGCGTCAACCTACACCTACTAATGGAGAAATGGAGGACACAGCACGGCCCTGTGGTGGGCCTCATGATGGGACACTACCCGGCGCTGGCGGTGGTCGAGCCCAAGGCAGTGCTAGAAGTTCTGAAGAACGAGAACTTTCAGGGCCGACTCAAGCTCTCGCTGGCTCACGAGTCTTTCAAGGAACGTCTCGGTGAGTGGTGGATGTTGAATGCAATAATATGTTTCATGTTTTCACTGAGTTTTGGCTCTTCTTTTGAACCGTCGATGGCTCAATAATTGCTGTTGAAATATCGTTTTTTAAATTTTAAATTTGTTTTAACTACAATATTTATTATTTTGTGTACCCATTAAATAAATAAATAAATTGTATTTAGAGTCAACCCACTCAGTTATCTAACTGATTTTTAGTGGGGGACAGTAAATCAAAGCGACCAAGCCAACCCTGTAGGCTCCGACGCAATCGACGAGTAAGCGATAACCAAGCAAATCGAAATTTTTAATAGGAAATATAGCAATCAGTGGTATGGACAGTGCGAACACCCGCGGATCAACGCCAGAATCAACAAGGCAGATTCAGAACAACTCTCAATTTATTATGTGCTTCGTTGCTAGGACGTATCTTTGTATTGTGCTTTATGTGTATTATTTTCACATGGTGTATGTTGTATGTAGGTTGTATATAGTATGTTTTGTTGTACGTTCGTTTGTTGAATTTTGTATGTTACAAGTTGGGAGGGACAATATTAGTCTGAAATGAAAAATTTGCAATTGGCATGTTATTATGTTCTGAGTGATTGGTTGACTTGTTATTAAAATGATGAAACAAAAATATGAATTATACACTATATTCAGATAAAACAGTGATTGCAATATTTCAATGGTCAATCAACCACCATCATCAGGTTAAATGTTTGGTTACAAGACAACGGTTTTATCCACCAGGGGTGTTCATGACGGACGGACCCTACTGGGTGGAACAGCGCCGCTTCGCACTGCGGCACCTCAAGGAGTTTGGTTTCGGCAAGTCCAGCATGGAGGGAACCATACTCCTTGAAGCCGAGGAGTTGCTGAAGGAACTGAAGGCTGGCGGGGGGCAACCAGTGCAGGTGAGTAGAGCACACTACACTCACCAGTACCACACACTAGCAATATCGCTATTCGACACTAACGTTGGAAACAATGAAATTTCAAAACAAGATCAACAAGATAACGTATTTTTACTGCAGGTGAAATCTTCACCGAGAAAGTGAAAATTGTCACCCACTTGGTTTGACTTATTGTACTATTAGAAAAATAAATCTTGTATTACTCCTTCAACCTGATGGACCATACTAAAACCTCTTTCTACTAACAGCCCTCCACCACCACTCGCCCCAAATGTAAAATGTGACACGTAAACTCTGGTTTAATGAGCGTTCGTGCCCCCCATGTAGGTGTCTGGCCTGTTCTCCGTCTCCGTCATCAACGTCCTGTGGATGGTGATGGCTGGCACCCGATACGAGAGAGACGACCAAGAGTTCAACACCCTGCTGGTCAAGCTGAACAAACAGTTCAGGAGCGGGGATCCCTCGGGAAGCAGCTTCGCCCAGTTGTTCCCCGCGCTTCGCTCCCTATCGCCGAGCTATCGGGAGACCGCTCAGAATAGCCTGGACCTGCAGGAGTTTATGAGGGTGAGCAGGGAACGCTGATTATTATTGTTGTTGTTGTTGTTGTTGTTGTTGTTGTTGTTGTTGTTGATGATTTATAGCAATTGTCGTAAAAGTTTTCCATGACTGGTATTTGAACCCATTACCTCCGGCTTAACGTGCCATAGATCTACGAATTATAAGCTACGACTACAGATCAAACGCTTTACTTAATTTCTTTGTGTGTGATTGTTATTCGTTTTCACACCATTAGGCATAGGAATTGATGACTGAAAAATTATGTGAAAACTTTTGAGATCCACTTTATGAAGACCTAAAGAGATGTCAAATTAATTTTGACTCGAGTCAAAACTACACATTTCAAAACTGCATGTAGACGTAGTAACCTAATTGTTGTTGTAGATGACTAAAAAACAGATTGTACTTTCGTCGGTTAAGGTCAATATTAATTTTGTCCTAGATTGTTAATTGTTATGATCATGACAATGTGTTTTACCGATGTTCTTATGTGTTTTCGTAGGGAATGATAGACATAATATGATTGTTGACTGATAATAATTTATGTTTTCATGTCTTAAAAATATTGTGTATCAGGCCTATGTATGGCCATTGTCTGAAGGCCTGTTGACAGTGTTGAGTTTCATAATATTTTCAAACATTGTTTGTTGCCGTGAGAAATGTCTGAAGTTCATAAATCAATATCTGTGGCCTACTTGAAGTACAAGTCAAGACAAGTCAAAATCTTTATTTTTTAAGAACTGGCCTACATTGAATATTACAAATGTGTATTAGGCCCCAATGAGACTACTCGCTGGAGGGGGCTTTAAGCCTTTTACTGTGGGATTGTACAATTTGTTTTGGACGGAGGATAGTGTATGTGGAGATTGAAGACAATACCATTAATTATAAATCACAATACCCCAAGTAAGTAATGATCAGTTCACTGATCTAACACATTCCCGCCGACAGAGTTAGCTCACGCGTGATCAGTTCAATGATCTAACACAAGGTCTTGGTTCGATACCAGCCACCGGCAATCTCGACTGAAAGTGTTTTGCCAGCGAATGTGGATGAGATCGAGTAGACCCAAGCAGGGCTTCGACTTTCCCTTCACAACACTGTACACGTACAACAGGACAGTCTGTCCTCACCCTTGATATTATCTTGTTATAGTCAACACGGGACATGAAATAGTCCCTGGGCAGGGATCCCCATGAGAGATTAAATGATTGCTACGACTTCTTTTTATTCCTGCATTTACGTCTGGATTTCCATACCGCATACGAAAATGAATACATTTCTTCATAGTTTTCTTGACGTTAAATAATTTACTTGAAAATTTTGTTTAATAGTTAATGTGGGAAAGGATTTAAATGATTATATAAGTGACTCATCATCATTAACTTACTTTCTTTCACGACTCCCATCCCATCAATAATTAGGGTCGGTATGATACTTCCATTAAGGTTAATGCTTAAAGTTGCATGACCAATGTTTCACGTATTGAGAGGACTTGCTGATAATTGCTGGTCGCTATCGTTTCACCTAGGTCCTAGACTGTGTTTGGTCTAACATTCTTTTCCTCTGATTATATAATATTATTCGCGAGATGCAGTGAATTTCCGTTTTATAATGAGCCGAGATGCAGTCGACATTTGAGTTTCCTGTAAAGCACTGCAAATGTGAAAATAGTGCAGGCTATCCTGACAAATATCGTGGATGACGAGGTTTGCTGTGAAAGATGTTGTTCCAAGTTGTATCAAACCGGTTCGATGTTTTAATTCAACTATTTCAAAATAATAGTGAAAGAAGTTCGACAAAATATCTTGACACATGGGACATGCATTTGAAACCCGTTTAGTGCATGGGTCAGAAAGAGAGCGTGCAAAGCCTAACCAGGAGAAAATTACTAATACAACGACGACTCGACGCGGGGTTTTCTTTCTCCTTTTTAGACTATTCTTACTCATATGTCTAGTCATAGTGTCAACCAAGTATAGTGCAGCACTATGACAGGTGCACTTAAGTTACTGATGAGTGTTATTCTAGTGAAAATGTCGAGTAAAATACATTTTTGAACACAGTAGGCCCTACGGGAAAATCAAATAGATAATATCAGAAGGTGTTTGTGTATGGAGAATTCGTATTAATATGTGAATATAATTGTGTGAAATAACACAAATTAATAGGCTGGGATGGAAATTATTGATATCTCAAGTTTAAAGTTTTCTTCAACGCACTCTTTAAGGGGCTGATTCATATGAAGATGAGTGTTTGGAAAATATAGGCTAGGATCTAGAAAAAAAGTAATTGAACAATGTATTTCAAGTGTTCTATTGCAAACAGCAAAACCTATACAAACACCAATTTAACATCGTAGTGTCAAAGACTGTTTTAACAACAATTCATCAAAACTTGAGGATTCAATGGCAGGAACACTAAATGAGAGAAAATACCTTTATTATACAATAATGTTTTCTTAAAACAAATTCAAAACTTGAAAGTTGAATGTGAAACATAATATAGTTATAGTATAATATATTGACATTTTTAATACAATCCAGAACTAAAAAAACAAACATCCAGACAGGGAATTGTGAAATAGTTGTATATGTAGTTTCAATTATTCTCCTTTGTAAATCAGTTAATTTAACTTAATAGAATAGATGTTGGATGAATTATTAATTAACTAAATGTATATCAGTGAATAATAGCAATTGTCGTAAAAGTTGGCCCCGACTGAGGATCGAACCCAGAATGTTTTTCATTAGTGTGGATTGTAGATCATTAATTAACAGTTTTTCATTCTAAATTCAAGGGTTTTTCTGCCCGAAATATTAATATTTAAATTATTTGATCGAGACATTTCACCGCCTCGATTGTTTACTATCATTCTATGCTTCATCTCAAACTGTGTGGAAACGTACATAACATTTAGCCAATTAGGTAAGACCGATCAAATAACGTTATCATCGACGCGAAGTCTCATCGAGACTACGCATCAGCCCAAGGATCATCCAGATCTAATATATTATATTATAATATGTGTCTTGGTTTTACAACAAGCGCATCTGCCCGGACTCCGGAGGTCCCGGGCTCGATTCCCGGTGAAGGCACATTTTAAATTGACGATTGGTTTCATTGTCTCTCATTATGTGATACTGATAAGACTTAAATTTCTAAAAAGTTTATTTTATGAAATCGCTCTTGTACTATCTTTTTAAAAATGTTTTCTACATTTTTATTCTACTTTTATTTAATTGTTATTATGTGTTCGTGAATTCTTCATGGTGATGAATTACTTGCTAACAAAAGAGTTGATTAGAGAGGGAGCGGAGCGACTGAGGATACAATTTAACTTAATCTGTGATTCTGTACATGTGTGTGTACGTCGAAAATCAGCCAAATCGCTGAATAGATTACGCTGAAATTTTAAACAGACATCCGGTACAGCTAACTGAGAACTGTTAAAAAATCAGCTAGATCTATTGCGATTTAAACCTACAAGAAATAATAAATTGAAAAATAGGCTACAAAATATGTAGGAATTATTTTAACGATAATGGTTTTGTTAAAAAAAAAAAATGTTTGTTGTTCGTCAGTCTATGAAAATACAGTGCCCATCAAGTTGTCGAATCTTGCACGCTCAAGGTACCCCCAAATTCCGCTCGGAGATTGAGTGAACCTTGCAATCTTTACATGTATTCCGTAACACACATAACAAAAACTTGTAGAAATACAGCCAAACCTTACACACTCAAAAGGAATGAGATCTAAAAAAAGGGCCAAGCTCATCTACCCTTCCACATAAACGTACAGTGTCCATAACAGCATCCTCGAAAAGCTTGGCAAAATAGAATTTGCGATTACTAGGGAAACGCCAAAGTCGTTGTTAGACGAGTGAGTGAGCCATGTGTTGAGTACCCGGTAACATTTCTTTTCTTCCCCTTACCTTAGGCCTCCCTAGCCTATCATATAGGCTACATTGGAGCATTTTGGCCTAAACTATGGCCTAAACATTTACACAACTCCCGGACCACCAATCTAACATTAAGCAAGACCCGGCAGTCACACGGAATATTCAGTTGAAGACTGCAACAACAGCAACCTCCGGCACAGTGATTTCCACCAATACCCTATTATCTATACGAATATAATTATCAAACTTAAATGCAAATGTTCCCGGGTACTCACCACATGACTCGCTCACTCGTCTAACTACGACTTTGGCGTTTCCCTAGTCTAGTTGGCTAAAGCGCCCTTGTAGCCGAAATGTGGGAGACGTGGGTTCAATCCCCTGGTCGGGAAAGATTTTGTAATTTCTAGATTGCATTTCAAAAAATAATTATAAACATGTTTTGAAATGTATATAACGCAGTGTAGTCCATCATCTGTGGCAATAGGGCCTACTATGGTTAACATAGCCAGTACGAAATACGTGAAAATATTGCAAGGTTTACTCAATCTACGTGCGGAATTTGGGGGTACCTTGACGTCCAACATTCGACTGACCTTGCATGGACACGGCATTTCACAGCCAGGCGAAAAAAACAAACAAAAATATCTTTTCAAAATCTAAAACATTGTCGTTAAAATAATTCTAAACATTGGAAGTCTATTTTTCAGTTTATTATTTCTTGTAGGTTTAAATCGCAATGAATCTTGCTGATTTTGTTAACAGTTCTCAATAAACTCGTACCGGATGTCCGTTTAAAATTTCAGCGCAATTTGTTCAGCGATTCGGCTGATTTTCAACGTACACACACACACACACACACACACACACACACACACACACACACACACACACACACACACACACACACGCACGCACGCAGAAAAACCGTAAGGGCCGTTTAAGTCGAATGGAAATCACTACGTTCGCTACGCTCACTCGTTCAATTAATTTAACGTAATAGTTTATCCAAGTTCTTTTTTCTAATTAATTTAAACGTAATAACATGCAAATTCTATTTTGCCAAGCTTTTCGAGGATGCTGTTATGAAACACTGTACGTTTATGTGGAATGGTAGATGAGCTTGGCCCTTTTTTTAGATCTCATCCTTTTGAGTGTGTAAGGTTTGGCTGTATTTCTACAAGTTTTTGTTATGTGTGTGATCTCATTACTTTTTCAAGTTCCATTACAAAATTATTTGTTAAAATAAAATATTTTTATCAAAGTTGATTTAAATTCTATGGTATTAGCAGTAAAAAATATAGGATGTAAAATATCTAGACCCGGATTCATGTACATCCTGGGTATAGGTGGTATAACCATGGTATAACGACGGTATAAGGACTGGACCCCAATTCTTGAGTTCGTGGGAGATGAGTTGAAAACGCAATTTGAAAACGAAGTCGTTTTTGTTTTCGAAGGAATTGGTATTCTTGAACGGTATCGTGGAAAACGTCATGGGTTGTGAGTTGAAAGCATTGATATTAAACCCCTATAGTAGGCTAGATTAGCAGTCTCCTATACCTCCGCACAGGCGCGAGCGTAGCAAATTGAAGACTCAACCGGCCCATTTCAAGATGGCGATTTGGTGTTTTAATTGATGCTTTTTTTAATGCAATAAAGTATTTTACTGGATGTTTGATATGGTTTTAGCTTGTGCAGCATGGTATTAAACAAAAGAAACAATACGAAGTGATTGCATAAGGGAATTTAGTAATCATTTGGTGTTAAAGGCTAGTATGCTTACCTGTCAACCTGGCGGCAATCTTGAGAACTATTTGGCCACAAATCGCCCCCATTTGATTAACATGTAAACTGTCATTTTAAGATGGCTTCTAATTGTACCGGAAGTGGACCACCGATGCTGGTCTAGCCAATTATATTGGATGTCTATGGTTGAAAGGTATCACGAAATCCAAAACACTTTAAAAAGATTTGCGTATAGCAAAGAGCTCGAAAAAGTTCTATATTTATTCTAGATGGCAGTGCCTTCATAAACGCGGGCCAATCGAAAGACGAGTTGTATGAAATGATTTTGATTGTTGCAATTATGTAAACAAACAGATGAGCAAGCTCATAGAACAATGTTGTGCTGGCATAGGGTTGGCTAGGCTTGTCAAACATGTAATGTAAGTATGAATTTACTAGTCCTATAGCCAAATGGAACTTTAGACCTACACTTTTGCATTATAAATAATTTTCCACATCTGGGCCTAGGCCAGGGACGGTTTTCTGATTTGTTTTATGAGAGTATAATGACAACTTTTCTCGTTTCACACATAGAAGCAAAATTTAAAATGTCCGCCATTTGTTAACGTATCGCACTTTCCCGCCTAACTCTGCTTATACCGTCAACAAGTGTCAAGTAACTATGGTTACTTGTTGATTGTATGACAAGTTATTTTAAAAACCCTTATTTGGAAGCCTTCCAACAAACTTTTTCAACTTTTTTTTTCAAAAGAGACTATATTTCTATAACCTTAATGTCCATGTAAAATATGAACATTGTAGTCCCACCCGTCTGGTCAGAATCGCGGGCCGACGTATTAGATGTTAGCAGTAGCAGTAGCAGTAGCAGTAGCAGTAGCTAACATCCTTAAAGTGATTTTGAGCATGTTTCAAGCCATTTTTTCACCAAGAAGAATAATCGTACCCAATAAAATTTGGCATGTGTTGTCAGGTACCTAAATCCCCTCGAATGTGATAGTTTTCAAGTTCACATCACGTTACATGACGGCTGGGTAACACCTCGAACTCGACCCAACTCTGCTTGGTGTATAAGGTGCTTGAGTGTGTAGCGCACCGCGGCTTGGCTGCGGCGCCCTAACGGGCACCTAGATGGCTATGTTTTCCATAGTATTGTCACAGATGATGGACTTTACTGCGTTATATGCATTTCATTTTTAAAATACAATCCATAAATAACAAAATCTTTCTCGACCAGGGATTGAACCCAGGTCTCCCACATTTTGGGTATAAGGGCACCTTAGCCAACTAGACTAAGAAAACGTCAAAGTCGTTCTTAGACGAGTAAGCGAGTCATGTTTTGAGTACCCGGGAACATTTGCCTTTAAGTTTGATAATTATATTGGTATAAATAATAGGGTTTTTAAGTTTAGTTGGTATAAAGGCGCGTCAACTGTAAGGCCATAATGCGCCACTCTAACCTATGATAGGCTAGGGAGGCCTTTGGTAGGGGGAAGAAAGGAAATGTTACCGGGTACTCAACACATGACTCACTCACTCGTCTAACAACGACTTTGGCGTTTTCCTAGTTATCTTCTTTTATTAGTCTCGCAGAGTCATCCAGAACCCAAGATACGATGATGCGGGTACCATTTTGACGTTCAGATCTGCCCCCAAATACCCGACCCGACACTAAATTTCTGGTACCCGCTCACCAGTAGTATATTTTACGTACAAAGGCATACTCACAGGGTAAAACATATCGTTGGGGAAAGATTTTTTTGTAT
>JAMZAV010015878.1:0-11190 GCA_024449915.1 Sweltsa coloradensis | reverse complement strand
TTGGTCAGAATTGGCCCAAATGGCACGAAAATATCGCACTAAAAATCGAAAAAATCGTAAAAGTACGATATTCATGAGAAATATTTCTTCGATTGTACCCAAAAATGTAGCAAGTCTAAGTTCAGTGAAAACGAAGGTCGTGTCAAATTTTCATCAAGATCGCATATGCCGTTTGCCCGGTAGAGAGCGAACAAACAGACGGGAAAAAAACAAAAAAAACAAAAAAACAAACAAACAAAAAAACACCCGAGCTAAATTTTTTGAGGGGTCGGTGAAATTGAAGTCTTCGCTTCGCTCATCCAATTAAAAATACAAAAAAAAATAATCAATAGACTCCCCTATGACTAGGAAAACGCTAAAGTCCCGCCGCGTTGATGGATGAGCTTTATTAAGTTTTTAGTTTGCGTGGGATATCTTTACTTTTGCAAGTGCTTTGTTTTGCTGCCTACGCATTGTAGGTGATTGTTGTCAAGTTTCTTTTGTTACCTGTCAATTGGTATTATTTACCGTACTAGGAAAACGCTAAAGTCCCGCCGCGTTGATGGATGAGCTTTTTAATTATAAAATGTTAATATTAATTTAAAATAATAAAAACATATTAACACGGCCCATACAAAGCAATCATTAGGTCTGTTGGATCTTTGATTGTTTGTAACAAGGCTGTGAGTAAGATATAAAATCTCCTGTGAAGTTTTCATACAAGGCTGTGAGAAAGATCTAAAATCTATATTTTCGTGCTATTTGGGCGGATTCTGACCAAACGGGTGGGGCTACAACGTTCATATTTCACATGGACATTAAGGTAAGGGTAATGTATTGACTTTGAAAGAAAAAGTTGAAAAAGTTGGCCAGAATCTATAGAAATAAAGGTTTTAATATTTAACACCTCAAAAAACTCAAATTAAAACCTTTATTTTTATAGATTCTGGCTAACTTTTTCAACTTTTTCTGTCAAACGTCAATACATCACCATAACCTTAATGTGTATGTGAAATATGAACGTTGTAGCCCCACCCGTTTGGTCAGAATCGGCCCAAATGTCACGAAAATATCGCGCTAAAAATCGAAAAAAAATCGTAAAAGTACGATATTCATGAGAAATATTTCTTCGATTGTACCCAAAAACGTAGCAAGTCTAAGTTCAGAGATTTCGAAGGTCCTGTCAAATTTTCATCAAGATCGCATATGCCGTTTGCCCGGTAGAGAGCGAACAAACAGACGGAAAAACAAACAAAAAAAAAAAAAAAAAAAAAACACATCGAGCTAAATTTTTTGGGGGGTCGGTGAAATTGAAGTCTTCGCTTCGCTCATCCAAAAAACTTATATTAAAGCTTTATTTCTATTGATTCTTGCTATCTTTTTCAACTTTTTCTTTTAAAAGGTCCTACATAACCATAACCTTAATGTCCATGTATAATATGAACGTTGTAGCCCCACCCGTTTGGTCAGAATTGGCCCAAATGGCACGAAAATATCGCATAAAAAGTCAAAAAACTTATATTAAAAGCTTTATTGCTATAGATTCTGGCTAACTTTTTCAACTTTTTCTTTCAGAAAGCAATACATCACCATTACCTTACTGTCCATGTGAAATATGAGCGTTTTTGCCTTCCCCGTTTGGTCAGAATCGGCCCAAATGTCACGAAAATATCGCACTAAAAATCGAAAAAAAATCGTAAAAGTGCGATATTCATGAGAAATATTTCTTCGATTGTACCCAAAAACGTGGCACGTCTAAGTTCAGAGATTTCGAAGGTCCCCTTTAATTTTCATCAAGATCGCATATGCCGTTTGCCCGGAATCGTGCGAACAAACAGACAAAAAAACAAAAAAAACAAAAAAAACAAAAAAACAACCGAGCTAAATTTTTTGGGGGGTCAGTGAAATTGAAGTCTTCGCTTCGCTCATCCAAAAATCAATTCTGTGGCTGTGAATTTATTATTTGTTAACGTTTTTGAACTTATTGGTCGTGCTTGCATAGTCTTAAGCCTTGTGTAAATTTTTTGACAAATAGTGGGGGTGGGGCTTGTGATAAATTAAGAATTTTAGATCATCGATAACTTTTTGAACCTATTTGTTATGTTTCTGCGCAATTCTACAGACTCGTGCACATTTTTAACAAGCTACTTATTGTGATAAACTTACAAACAACAGATTTAGATAACTTTTTGAACCCATTTGCTGTTACACTGTTGCATCTATTTTACATATTTCACAACTCTATTGACAATTCGGTGTCTTTACTAAACGTATGTTAATTAGACGAGGGAGCGCAGCAACTGAGGTCTACAATTCAACTCAAACGGCAATAGATCTGTTTTTGTCTGTGAGTGAGTGAGTGACTTTGCTCCAGAACGGCCGAACGGCTAAACAGATTGAGATGAAATTTTAAACAGCCATCCGGTACGTGTATTTAGCGTGCAGTTAACATTTTGAGAAAAATCCGTTAGGATTTAAACTCACAATAAATTATTAATTGGAAATAGGCTTAGAATGTCACATACAATTTAACGACTATTTTTTTGTTTATGAAAAAATCGTTTTTAACAAAATTAATCATGTTTGCATGCAGTGACCAAGTATCCTAAGTATAGTGCATTAAAATGTAAATTTTGATAACATTCAGCCACTCAGATATTTTAGACATTTTCTTATTTCACCTACTGTATACACGAATCCTTTCAGAATTTAAAATTCAAATTGCATTTTAAATAAATTCGTCGAGGTATCACATTACTCCCCAAGTTAACCAAATAAACACCCTCACATATAAACAATATCAATATTTTTTTATGACTGTATCATTTGGGCAAGAAACTCGTCAAATCATCACTCTCCAAGAAACCTAAAGGACTCACCCTCACAAATAAACAAATCAATAATTTTTAAACTATGTGTCTTGTCACCAACATGATTTTTTTTCATTCTGGTTGCCGTACTTCAGCTAAGCAAAGCATCTCGTTTTTCGTATATCAATAAAACAATCTCAACTCATTATGAAGTACAAGTATGTCATATTGAGTGGTCTTCTGCACACTGATATCTAGGGCAGGAAACTGTTTTGTGTGGAGGTTGCCGAGCTCAGCATTTCTTCATCTTCATCCTGCCTGAGTGCCTGCCTCTCCACCAATTTACCCCTCTTCTTTCTGTCTTCACTCTTCACACAGCTTTACTTCTATTACCAGGTCCCACAATTCACCTTGCTCTTCAACGTCCCCTTCAATCACAGCTTCCTCCACCTCAAAATCTCATAGGGTCTCCCATTCTCTTTATGCGTCTAAACCAACTTAAACGTTCATAATAAATAAATACACGTAGACATACTCACGTCAATACCCTAGTTGTCTTTCAATATTCCGCACATAATCCACAGAAACAGTGCACACGCATTCTGTCTGTTGGAAGAAGTTGTAGTTGTATCTTCTTCCGCCACTGCCAGCCGCAGATAATAATAATATAGCGACGCTTGGTAAAAACAAAATAATTTAGGGGCCTAATGCGATAAAGATCATTTTGTAATCTAGATTCGACAATAATTAATGGTATCATTAACACAAAGTAGGTTAGGTTTGAAATAATGGCACAGGAATTTCCCGTAACGACGTAAGTATTTATGCTATAAAATATAGATCAGGGCTACTAAACGTTTTGTCCAAAGTGTCACATTCAAAACTTGAGTAATTTACTCTCAAAGACAGAACTGTAAACCACGCAATAATGTGGGGGCGATAGAGACATTCAGGCTTTTGATCCCAGATAATTACGTACAATCATTGCCACGCACACGCAGGCATATCATCAATCAACATTAAACAATTAGTCATTTCATTTTGAGAAATATGATAAAGAGGTCTATTTATTACTCGTTTGTTGGTATTCGTGACACAAATTATCTTGCTACGCAGGAGTTACGGGATAGTAGGAAGGTGTAAACTTGTTATAAAAAGAAAATAATATTTTAAGTTTGTTGTTGTAGTGCTAAAAGGTTAGTATATTGCTTTATTTGATAATTGATAGGTACTTACAACGTAATTTGTTGTCCCAGAATTTCCTCGGAAACTGTACCATACACGCTTCGAATTAACAGAAATATACAATAGTGAAGTGAGATAAGCTGTTATAGTTGCTCCAAAAGCAAGTAAGCAGATGCGCGCGGTTTCGGCGGGCCAATAAGCATCCAGTATTTTAAATCAGGGACTGCTGATTGGCTGTAATCTACCTGCCGGTGACGTCAGCATCTGCATACTTGCTTCAGAACAACAAAAAAATGTCTATACTTTTGCTTGAGTGTACTACTGAATTGGATAGATAGACAATTTATACAAACAAAAGTAAATCGTAAATTTCAAAAATTAATTCTTACGGACAGAAACATTACTAAGGCTTCAAAGTTTAACATTTTCTCTCTTCTGCTAATTTATTTTCGAACGATGTGTGACGTCAGTTAAACTAAAACACAAAATGCATTAATTAAGTTATGCATTACCAGGAAGGCTTATTACGAATAGCTTATTTCAAGTTTGTAAATAACAATGGAAAATCATTTGTGGTCGATATATTTGGAAAGTCAATATCATAAAATGTATCATTATCATATCCATAAACATGCACGGGCATACCAGCAATAGGGAGCGAAGCTACTTTGATCATTTTGTCGAAGAAGAATCCTTGGTGCCGGATTGATAGAAATTCTTCTAGCATCGCCCCTGACTCCAGGGTTATTCCGTATATCCTTGTAGACGGACAATGCCAACAAAACAACGCATGTCATGTTCGGTTTCATCGTGAGACGTGACACACGCAGGCAGACGGACAGACGGACAGACGGACAGAAAAGTGTTCTACCCAAATATAACACTAAAACTATGAAAAATACTTGTCAGATGCCATATTTTACTTTAAAAGTAGCATATCGTTGTATTACTACGTTCACTCATGTAAAATAAATGCTGTGTGAATTGAGTCAACCACAATAATGATCGTATAAGTAATACACACGAGTAAGTTTATTTATTATCATGCATATTACAACAGAGTACAAATACTCCACAAGTGCAAATCATAGCATAGCCTAATGGATAGAAAACATAAACGAATTGACATTAAAATATACAATATACATAAAATAATACATGTAACTCTTTAAAATATTTGAAATTATCAATTTAAATGTGAAACTATCAAAATTATTAACAATGAAAATTAATAACAGATATTCTTGAAAGAAAGAAATGAAAAATGCATATTAAAGAAGAGACTAATGGAAATAAGCTAGTGAGTAAATTATAATGTTAATATCCTAAAGCTTGAGTGATCACAGATTTAAATTTAAAAATATTTTGTGAGTAGAGATCAATGTCTGTTCCTTCAAGAGGTTTTAACATATTAAATGAATGCTGCAATCTGTTGATGCATGAATTTTTATGGAGGTCGAGATGACTTAGAGCTGGTTGAAAAGTTTTATGATGGCGTGTATGTTTGGGAGGTATATGAAAATTTAATTTGCCTAGAATTGAACTAGTGTTTGTTAAATTATTTACAATTTTGTAAAGGTAAACCATGTCAGAATAGTTCCTTCGGTTTTCTAACGTCATTAGGTTTAGCATCTTTACATAGTTGTTCGTAATCTACTCTATGATATCGAATGTTACATTTTATGCATTGATGTTTTATGAAACACTGTTGGACCCTTTCTACATTCTGAATTTTGGTGATTTGATATGGGTTCCAATCCAAATAGAGCTAGCATAATCTAAATGAGGCCTAACAAGAGAGAGGTACAACTTCCGCATTGTGGTTTTGGAGAATTCTTTAGAGCAGTTTCGTCTTAAGAAACCAAGCAACCTAAATGATTTTGGAATAACGTTAGAAAGGTGATTCTGAAATGATAGATCATGAGATATGATGACACCTAAATCCTTTGACTTTAGTGACTCTTTCCAAAATCTGATCATTGAGAGTGTAGATATGAAATTTAACATGTTTCGTTTTTGTAGTAAACGTAATGACTGCACATTTAGATACATTAAGATTAAGCTTCCATGTTCTGCACCACTCTGCAAGCGCGTCCAGATCTGACTGTAGGCAGCACGGTCGGCATCTCTTCGTATTGGACGATATATCTTAAGATCATCAGCAAACATTAAACAGCTCGATGACATAAAACAAGACGGTATGTCATTCACAAACAGGGTAGAGGGTAGTGGGCCGAAAATTGAACCTTGCGGCACTCCAAGATGTTACGCTTTCAGAAGATGATCTTGTTGTATCAATGACAACTGACTGAGTTCGTCCAGTAAGGTAGCTTTCAAGTAATTGATGAATTTTACCGGTAATTCCATAGGATTTTAATTTAAAAAGGAGAAGATCGTGATCAACACTGTCAAAAGCTTTACTGAAGTCCGTGTAAACAGCATCAACTTGAACACCTGAGTTTAAGGACGTTGCAATATCGTGGGTGAATTCAGTAAGATTAGTAACCGTTGATTTCCTTTTCACAAATCCATGCTGACTTGGTGATATGTAGTCTGCCACGTGATTATTTAATCTTTTAGAGATGAGACCTTCAAAAACTTTTGCAAAATATGGCTAATAACGAAATAGGCCGATAATTAGTCACTGAGTTTTTTCTTCCTTTCTTAAGAACGGGTGTAACGTTAGCATGTTTCCATCGAGAGGGATAAGTTCCTTCATTTAAAGCACAGTTAAATATTTTTGACAGTGGAATAGATAATGCATTTCTACAATGTTTTATCACATTTACCGGTATTTGGTCTGGCCCAGGCGATTTGCCATTGACAAGTTTGCCAAGGCTATCTTCCACTTCTTCACAAGAAACATTGAAACTGGACAGTTCACTGTCAATCTGATCAGAGAGATTAGGTAGAACCACATTTCCTTGTGATTTCGGAGTGAAAGTTGTTTTAAAAAACTCCGAAAAAAGGTGGCAGCACGATTCAACACTTTTCGCAGTAATACCATTATATTTCACTTCAGTAGGTATCCTTCTTGATCTAGTTTTTCTCTTGACAAAGCTCCACAATAATTTGGGGTTTTCTGGAATTTTTGCTTCAATGTTGTGAAGGTATTGACGATATTTCATGTTTTTTAGTTGTTTGAAGTTAGTTCTATAATTTTGATGATCGACTTTATGACAATCCAAACCGGTTCTTTTGAACATTTGATGAGCTCTGTTCTTGCGTTTTAATGCCGCAAGAACATGTTTATCATACCACACTGGATATTTATTGTTGTTGACTTTAGTCACCGGCACTGTTTTGGCTATTGTTGTGTTCAAAAGATTATAGAATAAGTCACACTTGTCGTTCACATCTGTCAATATGTCCATTCTATCCCAGTCACACTCATTGAGATTATCACGAAGTTTATTTAAGTCAGCGTTCCTCCAGTTATATGTCTCACGTCCTGATGGTTTGTTATTCAATTTCATATGTGGGAAAACAAGACGACACAAAAATGGCAAATGATCAGAAATAACTGCTGGTTCAACGTTTGTGACGGTAACCTCGGCGTCCGGATTATTAACAAATAATAGATCAAGGAAGTGGTTATTACTGGTGGGAAAAGAGACTTTTTGTGATAGGTTGACTTCACTTATAAATTCAATGAACATCGGAATTGCTGAATGGTAGATCTAAATCTTGTTTATATAATTGCCTTCCTATTACGACTTTAACGAGAATTCTAGTGGGGTCGTAACATTCATGTGGACACGCGCGCGTCGTGTAAACGTGTCGTTGCATGCGACTTGTGGACACCGATTATATTGACTTATCACGTTATATACTGCGATGTTTTTATATCCTCGTATTCATTGATACACTAAAACTAGCAAATTAATTACATATACTACCCGATTTAAAAAAGTAAAATAATAGCTTATAGGTATTTAAAAAGTAATTATAATCACCATCAAGAATAATAAAAACGTGTTCATTTACGCAATGAAGTATAATCACCCCATTTACATAAGGTGAATGTTATTACATTTAAAAAAATGCTTTTGAGCCATTGTTACTCTTGAGGAACCAATATCTAAATATCTATTTGATGAAGGTCTCCCCTTTTGCCTTTCTCGTCAACAAACTCTATAAATGTCATGTTCTCTTGATGTCTTTTATTATATGTTTATCTGAATATGATGGTATCTCTGTAATCACTGTGTCTGGCTACAGAGGGCCACACGTACCGTGTAATAGCCTTCCTGCCCTGGGCAGGCAAAATTAATTAATTAATTAACTGTAATATCCCGAGAAAAATTAATTCCACTTATTTTAAAATGAGAATAATAATATTATTATTAATCACATAAAACACCCGTTAAAATTCATAATGGAAATTTAAAATAATTTTGTAATGTGCCCCTTGCTATTCGTTGAATCATTATCATCCCAACTTCGCAAACAGCGTCATCAGATTCATAATTATAATATATTCTATACTGTTTCTCAACCACGGGGTCGCGAACCCATGCCGGTCCTTGATGTTATCTCAGCCGGTCCGGTCCGCGACAAGATTTAAGTTTTTGTGCCAACACCAAATTTTCACTTTTTGTCTCTGTATTTTAGTCTGGTCCTGAACAATCCCTTAGCAGTGATGTTGTCATTTGTTCAATGTCACATTCATGTGTATTGAAATGGTCTCAAATCACACCCACGTCGGGAGAAAAAGTGTTGGCCATCCCACCTATACGATCATTAATGGGATTACGCAGGAAATCTGCAGATATTAAAATTTTGTTAGGCTCAATTTACAAAAATAAAGTTGTTGAATTAAACTAGTTCATTTGTGATGTGACGCAAAATATTTGACATTGCGATTATATGGATGAATCGTTTGTTTCCTTTATTTCAACAAAATTTTTTTTGGGCTGGGCTATGACATAATTATTCAATTATCGATATCACACGAAAATTTCAATATCGATATAACTAAATGTTATGTTTGTGAATCAAAATAATAAATTTAATAAATTTAAAATAAAATTGTATCATAACATTTTTTTTTTTTTTAAACATGTGTGGCTTCCAAGACATTGATAAATTGAACTATTAATGACCCGGCACCTCCACCATATTTAAAAAATTCTTATCCTCGTTTTAGTTTTTCACGTTTCTAGCCAAATTTGGAATATTTGGTTGATTTTGCTTTCAATTATCGATATCGAAAATATTCCCGCATATCGATATCATATCGTAATATCAATATGTCTTTGCTCAGCCCTAGTTTATTTTGTTTTGCAATAGTGTGTTCTATGAGCGGAGGCGAATTCATCTGCTCAGCTTTTAGTTATTTCTGGAAAACTATGAAAGTCATAATTACTACGTTCTTACATGAGATGTTTTACGCAAATTTGTAAATAAAATGATCGGCTTTGAGCGAAAATAACCGAAACCATTGCAATTTATTCGATTATCGTGAACTTTGCCTATTTTCTTCCTTCTGCCTAATTTTGTAAAGCTTGTTTTCGTATACGAGATCTCAACGTTTAAACCAACTTGTACCCACAGGTTAATCGTCTGAATTCTAAGTTAAACTGATGTGCTAATTGGATGAGCGTAGCGAAGATTCCATTTCACTACGCTGAAGAAAAAAATCCGGAATGTTTTTTTTTCTTTTTTTCTTTTTTTGTCTGTTTGTTAATACGATTCGGCTAAACCGATACTCCAATCGCAATGAAATTTTATGGAGGCCTTTGAAATCTCTGAACTTAGAACTGCCACGTTTTTGATCGCAATCTAAAAATTGTTTCTCATAAAAATCGCAATTTTACGAAAGGCCTATCCGCATTATATACCATAATTAGAGAGATAAATAGATAGATAGATACATACCATTTTAAGTGTCATTTTATAGGGTTTTGTAGCATCTTATTTTTTGGCCACCTTTAAAACTTGTGCATGGAGATTTATCATATTTGTATTTTGAAATTATGTAATCAAGTTTTAATTAATATGAATTGAATTAAAATTGTTTTAAACAAATTATAGATATTATGTCAAATAAACATAAAATAGCGCTTTGTAGCATATACATATACGCAAAACGCTAACTATATACCGGACAATTACAGAAGAAAGAATTTCTGCCTAAACGAGGAATTTGTTGTGGGTGTGTTTTTTTTTTTTTACATTTTAGAGATTTAATCTCCTCTCTGTATCTAACTTTTTTCCCCGTCCGTCTGTGCGTATGTCACTTCTCACGATAAAACCTGCCATTCAACAATACACAATGTATTCGTTGACACTGTGAGTCAGGGGAACGGGACTATCCTCATCACTCGAATGGGGATATTTTCGAACCCGGCACCGCCACCAAAACTGATCAACCTGGGATAAGAGTTTATTTCTGTATCTTTCGTCGACAATCTGTTGTTTCGTAGCTTCGCTCCTTCGTTCACATGGCCAGAAATTTTTCACACGTAAATGTATTTGACGCCATCCTACCTTAAAAATAATTTTGAATCCACTTTTTCTTAAAAAACGTATTACTTTAGAGAGAAAATATTTTAACGTTTTATTACATTTACCTTTTTGGTATAATCATCACGTGCAGGATTATTATCATTATAATAATAAATCAAGGGGGCTATCGCTCCTACCGCCCCCTGGATCCGCCATTGTTTTGAACCTATTATTCTTTCTTGTGAAGCTGTACGGTACATAGTATAGGACTACTATACTATTCTCGACATTGATACATGTTCCAAGAAGCTGACGTTTTAAACGTCAACGTGATTGATTGGGCAGTTAACTATAATACATTCGTCAGCAGCCGGGTGTGGACTGTGGACGAGTCTATTTCTGACGTAGGTTCACCAGAAGACAACAGTTTGTTCATCAGTTTAGCGGAATGATTGCGACAAGAATTATTATTGGACCATGCAATGTATCTGGTTATACATGGCGCGGGTACAGCGTATACGACGTGTACATTGGTATGACACTTTTTATGTGTTCCTAAGTAAGATAATACAAAAGAGGTCAAGTCACTACATTCATATTTCCATGTGCTGAGCAAAACTTCCGGCAAAACAAAGTTGTGAAATAGTATATTTGTAAACATGCCATGCATAATTTGACCGTTTAAAACTTAAAAGTAGGATAATATGCAAACAGCTATGAATTGTAAAACAAAGAACACATTCCTGAACAATTAGATAAAATTTTC
>JAMZAV010015877.1:0-11591 GCA_024449915.1 Sweltsa coloradensis | reverse complement strand
AGGGGTCCTTGACCTCCGAGCTACGTAACACCCTGTGAAAGGGGTGCTGACCGTCTGACCCCCGAGCTACGTAGCACCTGTGAAAGGGTGTTGACCGTCTTGACCTCCGAGTTTCGAGCACCCTGTGAAAGGGGTGTTGACCGTTTTGGGACCCCCGAGCTTCGTAGCACCCTGTGAAAGGGGTGTTGACCATCTTGACCTTCACCCCCCTTTAGTTGGTACCCTAAATCCCTAGATAGGCGCCTACCAGGCATAGGTTCCTACACCCGCTAACAAAACCTAAGAACGCAATCACACCCGTCCCCTTAGTTCTAATTAAATTCTCTCACTCCGGGCACACAGACGGGGTGCTCGTAACAGTTACGCAATTTGAAAATTTTCCCGGGACAAAATTTTTCTGGGAGGGTATTTTTTGGTACGGGAAATGTTTGCCTTGTCTGCCCGATTCCATAGAGCCCAAGATTGAGCCGATCGGACGAAAAATGCCCGAGCTACGAAAGGCCTCGCGGTTGGGCAACTTTTGGGTACGTCTAAATGTTAGCCTCATCCGCGCGGTTCTGTATAGTCCAAAATAGACCTAATCGTACAATAAATGCTAATTTTTTAAAAATCCGGGACATAAGTTTTTCCGGGACACTTGAGCGGTATGTCCAAATCTTTGCCTCGTCCGCGCGGATTAGCAGAGCCCGAGATGGACCAGATCGGACGTACTGTGCATTTCTCGAAAAATCCGGGACAACAGTTTTTCCGAGATGCTTTTCCTGAACGTCAAAATATGCGCCTCGTCCGCCCGTTTCCGTAGAGTCTAAAATAGACCCAGTCGTACAGATATTGCACCTTGTAATTCCGGGAGCCAAAATGTATTCGCCAGCCGTCCGGTTCCGTAGTGTCCATGATGGCCCCAATCAGAGAAGCATTGCCCGAGTTACTAAGAAAATAAATGTTTTTGGATTTCCCAAAAATAACCAACAATTTTACGGGACACTTCCGTACTCGCTTTGGCCTCCGAAACATTGTGTGAAAAGAATTTTGAAAATCAGACAACTTCCGTACTTTTCCGAATTTTTCCAAGACACCAAATTTTCCGGGACGATTTTTCGGGACACTGAAAAATTGGCTTTGTCGGTCCGGTTCTGTAGAGCCCAAGATGGCAAGGATCGGAGAAGAACTGCCCGAGTTATGACGAAAAGAAATGGTTTTTAGAGCCCCAAAATGACCAACCACTTTTTTGAGAAATTCAAAGAAATTTTTCGCACACGTCTTAAATTTGATTATTCCTGACTACGTTTTTTGGACCCGGCTTGCTGACGGTTTGGTTCGAGAAAAAAAAATCAAAATATTTAAAAAAACCGAAATTCCCCCCGAATTTTCCGGGACACTGAAAAATTGGGCCCTTGTCGGTCCGGTTCTGCAGAGCCCAAGAGTGCCCCGGCTCGGAGAAGAATGCCTGATTTAAAGACGAAAAGGGTAATGGTTTTTGGATCCCCAAAATGACCAACCACTTTTTGGAGAAATTCAAAGAAATTTTTGCACACGTCCAAAAATTTGATATATCCGGGACTACGTTTTTGGAACCGGCCGCGTGACGTGTTTGGTTCGACGAAAAACCCAAAAAATCAAAATATTTCAAATTCCAAATTCCCCTTGGCACCCCAAAAAGGGTGAGGTTTGCCCTGGGTCAAGACCCATCAATTTCCCCGCGAAAATAATACCAATAATAATACCAGTGCGAGGGTATTTTTACTAAAACTCCGAAATAAATTCCGGTCGCGTACGTCGCCGAGTCGGCCGCCCACGGAGATGGGAAACTGCCGTTTCGGCCCCCCAAAGTCGGGCCGCCCCAAAAAGTGCGTTAGCAGACTATGGTATTGGTAGACAAGTCGCGCTTACGCGCGGCTTGAAAGCCGCTGCGCGGAGGGAGTGGAAAACCTCGTACTTGGAATACCTCGTAGTTGGAAAACCTCGTTGCCGCGACAAACTCGATAATCGGTCCGCGTACGGTCGCGATGTGGTAGTTTGCGGGTCACGATGTGTCGTTATCCCGAAGATCTGGGACAACTTCGTTTTCCGGGACACTTTCGGTACGCCACCCGAACCTGCCCTCCGCCCTACAGTAATTTAAAATGAAATCTTAATCAAGTCATTTTTACTCAATTTGTAAATTTCCTTGACGCCAAACATTCGGGACGCGTTTCCGGTACGAAAAATGTTTGCCTTGGCCGCCCAGTTTCATAGAGCCCAAGATGGAGCCGATCGGACGAAAAATGCCCAAGCAACTAAAGGCCCCACAGTTGGGCAACTTTCGGGTGCGTCTAAATGTTGGCCTCATCCGTGCGGTTCCGTAGAGTCCAAAATGGAACCAATCGGACAATAATTGCGCCTTTTGTAAAAATCCGGGACATAAATTTTTCCGGAACGTTTTTGCGGTACGTCTAATATTCGCCACGTCCGCACGGATCCGCAGAGCCCGAGATGGACCAGATCTAACATACTCTGCATTTCTCGAAAATCCTGGACAACCGTTTTTCCGGGACGTTTTTCCGGTATGTAAAAATATGCGCCTCGCTTGCCCGGTTCCGTAGAGTCCAAAATAGACCCGGTCGTACAATTTTTGCGCCTTTTGCAAAAATCCGGGTCAAAAGTTTTTCCGGGACACATTTCCGGCACTTGATAATATTTGCCTCGGCCGCGCAGTTCCGTAAAGCCCGAGATGGACCGGATCGGACGATTATTGCGCCTTACGTCAAAATCGGGGTAAAAAGTTTTTTCTGGGACACTTTTCCGGTACGTCAAAATATGCACCTCTACCGTTCGTTTCCGTAGAGCCCGAGATGAACCTGATCGGACTGTAATTGTGGAATTAATAAAAAAAACAAAGTTTTACCCCATTATGACCAACCACTATTTTGAGAATTTCCAAAAAAGCTTTTGGCCACGTTCAAATGAAGGTGTTTCGTGGCCGTAGCCTTGGACATGGCCCTCTGACGTAATCGGAAGGAAAATATAAATTACAAATTTACAAAATGCCTCAAAAAGGGTGTAGGAATGCTCGGATCACCGTTTTGACTTGCAAAATTACCCCTGTTAATAACCCCTCCTGCGACGACCAATACGGTTCTATAGAGCCCAAGATGGACCCGATCGGCCCAAAATTGCTTAAACTATTGAAGTAAGCAATATTTTTTTTGATTTTCCAAAACGATATTCATGGCCCATCACGATGGAAATTCTGGTATTAAACCTAGTTTCCGCAAAAAGCTGGAAGATGTTGATAAAACGTATTAATTCCCATTTCCAAAATCTGCCCCCCCCCCCTTACAATTGCCCGAGTTGTTGAGAAAAGAAATGTTATTTGGATTTCCAAAAATTGACGTTCGATTTTGCACGACGCTCCCATCACAATGGAAATCCTGGTATTAAACCTAGTTTCCACCAAAAGCTGGAAGATGTTGATGAAATGTATTAATTCCCATTTCCAAAATCGCCCCCCCCCCCCACAATTGCCCGAGTTGTTGAGAAAAGAAATGTTTTTTGGATTTCCCAAAATAGACGTTCGATTTTGCACGACGCTTTTGATTTTGCAACGACGTTTCCCATCACAAGGGAAGGAACCTAGTTTCCGCCAAAAGCTGGAAGATGTTGATAAAATGTATTAATTCCCATTTCCAAAATCGCCCCCTCTCCCCCCACAATTGGCCGAGTTGTTGAGAAAAGAAATGTTTTTGGATTTCCCCAAAATAGACGTTCGTTTTTGCACGACGCTTTCGGTCTCGCCTTGGCCTCCTGAACATTGTTAAAAAAACTTTTTTTTGATTTTGGTACCACTTGGTTTTTTTCCGGGTTTTCCCGGGAGCCAAAATATCGGCGCCCTGACTTTCCCGGTTCCGTAGTGTCCGAAATGGCGGAGATCGGACAACAATTGTAAAAGTTATTAACAAAAGTAATGTTTTTTGGATTTCCCAAATATGACCAACGATTTTCCGAAACCCTTACGGAGTCGCTTCGACCTTCAAAATATTGTGGAAAAAGAATTTTGCAAATCGGTCAACTTTTGTACTTTTTCCGGGTTTTTCCGGAACGCCGTATTTTCCGGGACGCTTTTCCGGTAAACGAAAAAATTGGCCTCGTCAGTCCGGTACCGTAGAGCCCAGGATGGCCCGGATCGGAAAAGAACTGCCCGAGTGATGAAAATAAATGTTTTTTTGATCCCCCAAAATGACCAACCACTTTTTTGAGAAATTCAAAGAAATATTTTGCACACGTCTAAAATTTGACAGATCCTGACTATGTTTTTGGACCCGGCCCGCTGACGTGTTCGGTTCGGCGAAAAATGAAAAATGAAAAAATTTCAAATCCAAAATTCCCCTTTGGCACCCCAAAAAGGATGACAGAAGCCCTGGGTCAAAACACGTCAATTTCCCAGTTTAAAACGATTATAATCGTATCGTTTTTAGCCGTCATGCAGTCCCTGTCGTGTTTGTTATGTACTGAAAACTCGACTTAACCCCCCCCCTACCCCTCCCCCACCTTCATATCCCCTCATCATGGCCCATCACGACGGAAATCCTGGTATTAAACATAATTTCTGCAAAAGGCTTGAAGATATTGATCAAATGTATTAATTTCCATTTCCAAAATCCCACCCCCCCTAAACTGTGTAATTGCTGCGTCTAGTCAAAACAGTCCTGGAAAATCGGATGCCTTGCACGCAGCCCTGTGACATAATTTGAAAGAGCTAAACCAAAAAAAGTTCATAAATTTCACTAAATATTTAAGGTTTATGTATGGAAAAGTCGGCTTTACTCCCCCCTCCCCCCCACCGACACCCACTTCGTTCATAACCCCTCATCTTGGCCCATCACGACGGAAATACTGGTATTGAACATAATTACGTCAAAAGGCTTGAAAATATTGATCAAATGTATTAAATCCCATTTCCAAAATCCACCCTCGCCCACCCCCTTCCCCAAAATTTTTTCATTGCAGCGTTTAGTCAAAACAGTCCTCGAAATTCGTATGCCTTGGACGCGGCCCTGTGACGTAAAAACCGAAAAAAGTTAATACATTTCACCAAATATTAAATGTTTAAGTATTGAAAATTCGACTTTACATTCCCCCTCCCCCTCCCCCCCACAAAAATAGTCTGAGATTGCCCTCAACAGTGGTTCATGTCCTAGATTGACCCTTTATCACAACCCGACCCCTGTGGTGGATCATTGTTTTATTTAAAATTAAATCATTTAAAAATTTAATTTATAATTTCATTTATTTATATTTTAACCACTCAAAATTGCCCCTTTGAAAACCCTTTCACCTGGTTAATGTCTAGCACGCATTCCCTTTTAGTTTTGTAGATCTTGTCAAGTTCTAAGTATAAGTGTCGTTTGGTTTTTGAATGTCATTATCTTCCACATGAGCCTTGTTCAAGTGCATATTGTGTTGAATTGATTTCTTGAATTATTGTATAGTAGGCCTAACCCTTTCAGAATCTCAATTGACTAATAATAATAATTCACCACCTTCGAGAGTGCAAGTGCAATAACTGGTCCATAGCTAGTGTAGCTGTGCTGTCCGTGCTCATGTGCTTAGCCCTCGGCCTCCACAATTCGTTACGCGTCACTTGATACGCACTTCCATACCGCACGATGCTGCATGCAGTTGGGTAATGTCAATCCAAGCCAACGCATATCTGTATGACGGAGCTGCCTGCCTACTCCACGCGCCTAGTTCTGGTCTCGCGCGCCCGAACTATGCGAGGGAATCACCGGCAGGCCGTTGCTTGATCATGCATTCTACGCGTCTAATCTCGCACACCACGTGCCTGTTGTGTGGGTGTGGCAGATGCGTGCTCAGCTTGCCTTGTCGGCTGGTCAGCAGCTCTCGGGCGTGCGAACCGAAAAAGTAATTAAATTTCACAAAAATTCAATGTGTATGTATTAAAAACTCGACTTTAAACCGCCCCCCCCCCCCCCCCCCATTTTCATATCCACTCATCATGGCCCACCACGACGGAAATTCTGGTATTAAACATATTTTCCGCAAAAGGCTAGAAGACATTGATCAAATGTATTAATTTCCATTTCCAAAATTTCCCCCCCCCCCCCTAACTGTGTAATCGCGGCGTCTAGTCAAAACAGTCCTCGAAAATCGGATGCCTTGCACGCAGCCCAGTGACATAATTTGAAAGAGCAAAACCGAAAAATGTTTATAAATGTCACCAAGTATTCAAGGCTTATAAATTGAAAAATCGACTTTGCCCCCCCCCCCCCTCCCCCACCACTCCTCGCCCACTCCTTCGTATCACAATCATCATGGCCCATCACGACGGAAATACTGGTATTAAACATAGTTTCTGCAAAAGGCTAGAAGATATTGATCAAATGTATTAATTTCAATTTCCAAAATCCACCCCCCCCCCCCCCCACCCTCCTCGAAAAACTCCATCGTATCACAATCATCATGGCCAATCACGACGGAAATACTGCTCACTCCGCGCCTAGCTGGTCTCGCACGCCCGAACTACGAGAGGGAATCACCGGCAGTTGTTTGATCATGTTGAAATTCCATGTTCGGTTTTACATTTCCGTGTGACGAGAGCAAATGCAAATTTAAAGTTTGTTTCCAGCACCAATCTTGCTTTCTATTGTAGGGACCTCAAAGTTGAAATAGGGCCCGTCCTAGGACCTTACGCATTCGGCAACAAAGCTATATACCTCACGCTTGTGTTTAAAAAAATATAGTGAAGGCCAAGCATGGCCCCCCCCCCCCCCCAACCCCCAACCAAACAGTGTCATTTCGGCGTGCAGTCAAACCCAGTCGCCTACGAGGCGATAAGGCAACAGTGGAGAAAAGTCTGTCGTCGTCACGATCTCAGAAGTCTTGAATGCCCCCCCCCCCCCCCCCCCACTTTACGAGATGAAAAAAAAGTTTACAAAACCCAAAGGGTTTGAACCGGCGCCCAGCAAGTGTACCTTACGCATTCGGCCACAAAGCTATATAACCACACGCTTGTGTAAACAGTATAGTCGAAGCAAAAGAAGGCCCCCCCCCCCCCCCCACCACCACAACCACCAAAAACAGTTTCATTGTGGCGTCCAGTCAATCCCAGTCGTCTACGAGGCGAGATCAGGAATCTGTGGCCAAAAGTCTATGTCGTCGTCACGCTCACAATCTCCTCGTAGCACTCAGCCGTCTTCAATGTTGCCCCCCCCCCCCCCTCAACTTTAACTCGACGTGGTCCCAGCCACAATTTCCTTCAATGACAATACTATAATTTTTGTTCCCGTCCACGAAGTCAACACAGTGGATATTGCGCGGCCGAGATAAATAAACGTGCTCAAGTGCTTTCCCCCCTAACAGCGCCTCTGTGTGTGTGCACATAAAACACTTGAGATATAAATAGATTTTGCTTGCTACAAATATTTCATCTCGTCTCAGTACTACCAGAACACAGTAAGCATGCCAAATGTTTAAATGATGATAAATTATTTAACATTTTGAATTAAAAATATTTTTCAAGTGCGATTCGGCGCTCAGGACCTTTGAAAAGTGAGATGAAGTAAATGTTGTTACAAAGATAACCTTCATATTAATATTAGCCCAACATGGTAGGGACCTAAAATTCGAAAAAAGTGCCCGGTTTTAGGGCATCCCCAAAAAATCATGTTGGGTAAGAAAATGCTATTTCATTCTATAAATAATTACACCATTTATTGCTTTTGGAAGGAAAAAATACGGTAGAATGTAACAAAAACACAAAGTGTTTGTTACGCCAAGTAGATGAATGCCGTGCGTGCAAAGTGATATTGTCGTTTTCAGGGAAAAAAGTCTCCTTGAGCTAGCCCGTCAATGTGACCTATTTTTCCCGAAAAAATGCCGCAATCCCCGTAAAAATACCGGTAAAAGTGAATTTTTAGCCCATAGAGGTGAAAACGAAGAGTTCAAACGTTCATTACCGGATTCCTGGATGTTTCTTGATTTTCATAGTGAAACATAAAAAACAAATCTTTTTCGTTTCCCCCCTCTACATATAGAAATGTTGCGTCGCCACATTTTAAGAAGAGGAAAATTTTAAACGCGGACAATTTGTAATTTCCATAAGTTTCGAACAATGTAAAATTAAAAAAAAAATTTGGTAATTAATCCTTTGCGAATGTATTGTACAGGTCCCCGTACCAACGAGTGCTCGAGTAATTTTTTACCGTAGATTTTGGCCGTTAAAGTTGGACACTTCAATAATGGAGCCCCCTCCCGGCATTCAACATTGTACCGTTCGACGGGTTCGATTCCCGGGACAAAACATTATTGACCTTATAACACATCCTGCCGAGGTGTTGGAGCTCAATTTTTTTTTTTGAAACGTTAAAATTCGAATTTTTAACATATCCAAGTGGCAAGGTGTAGACGAAAAGTTTTGTTATTTTTTTCCGGGGTGTTCGACGAATTTTCCGGGACAATTTTTTCCACCCTCTTGTGCGTCTCTTTTAAGCTTGAAATCACCAAAAAACAAAGCTCTAGAGTTACCCAAAATTTTGAAAAAATTCCCTAAAGTTGAAAATTGAATGGCCAAAAATAAGAAAACGTGACATATTTTTCGAACTTTTTTCCCAACTCATAGATGACCAATGCCCTCCTGAAACGGTGACGTGGCAACGAAAAATAAAATTAAAAAAAACCCGGCCCAAAAGTGTCGGGAAAATCCCTTGCGCGCGTTTTTTTCGTCGAAAATCGACGAATTGTTTTCGAGTCGTACTGTTCATCGTCCCCCACGGCCAAACGAAGAGAGATGGGCGAAAAAGTCAAGAGGTGTTTTTCGTCGTCGGACGCGTGAGCGCCCCCGACGGTGCCGGCCGCCGAGGCGGTGGAGCGCTTACTTTGGGCGCCGCGTCGTCCGCCGTTTTGCTCCGTTTTTTGACGGGCCAAAAAAGGGAAGAATTTGCCGAGTCGCAAATACATCGAAAAGTGTTTTAGAAGTCGGGCGGCCGACAGTGCGAGTGTTTTTTTTACTAAAACTCCGAAATAAATTCCGGTCGCGTACGTCGCCGAGTCGGTCGGCCCCGGTGGGGGGAAACGCCCGTTTCGGCCCCCCAAAGTCGGGCCGCCCCAAAAAGTGCGTTAGCAGACTATGGTATTGGTAGACAAGTCGCGCTCCGCGCGGCTTGAAAGCCGCTGCGCGGAGGGAATGGAAAACCTCGTACTTGGAATGCCTCGTAGTTGGAAAACCTCGTCGCCGCGACAAAATCGAGAATCGGTCCGCGAACGGCCGCGATGCGGTAGTTTGCGGGTCAGGTTTGTCGTTATTCCCGAAGATATGGGACAACTTAGTTTTCCGGGACACTTTCGGTACGTCGCCGGACCCTGCCCTCCGCTCCGAAGAAACGTGGAATTTTTTTTCCAATTGTGTGATTATTACGCCATTTGTAAATTTTCGGGACGCCAAATTTCCCGGGATGCTTTTCCAGTACGAGAAATTTTTGCCTTGTCCGCTCGGTACCATAGAGCTCAAAATGGAGCCGATCGGACGAAAAATCCCCGAGCTACTAAAGGCCTTACGGTCGGGCAACTTAAGGGAACGTCAATGTCTTATCCTCATCTGCGTATTCCATTAGAGTCCGAGATGGACCCAATCGGACAACAATTGCGCCTTTTGTAAAAATCCGGGACATTAGTTTTTCCGAGATGCATTTTCTGTAGGTCAAAATATGTGCCTTGTCTGCCCGTTTCCGTAGAGTCTAAAATAGACCCGGTCGTACAGATATTGCACCTTTTGTAAAATTCTGGGGCAAAAGTTTTTCCGGGACGCATTTCCGGGACCCAAAAATGTAGTCGGCAGCCGTCCGGTTCCGTAGTGTCCAAGATGGCCCCAATCAGAGTATTATTGCCCGAGTTTTTAAGAAAATAAACGTTTTTTGGATTTCCCAAAAATAACAAACAATTTTCCGGGACACTTTTGGACTCGCTTTGGCCTCCGAAACATTGTGTGAAAAGAATTAAGAAAATCAGACAACTTTGGTACTTTTCCGGGTTTTTCCGGGACACAAAATTTTCCGAGACAATTTTCCGGAGCACTGAAAAATTGGCCTTGTCGGTCCGGTTCAGTAGAGCCCAAGATGGCCCGGATCGGAGAAGAACTGCCCGAGTAAAGACGATAAGAAATGGTTTTTGGATCCCCAAAATGACCAACCACTTTTTTGGGAAATTCAAAGAATTTTTTTGCACACGTCTTTTATTTGATATATCCTGACTACGATTTTTGACCCGGCCCGCTGATGTGTATGGTTCGACGAAGAACCAAAAATCAAAATATTCCAAATCCGAAATTCCCCCCGAATTTCCCGGAACGATTGTCCGGGACACTGAAAAATTGGCCTTGTCGGTCCTGTTCTGTAGAGCCCAAGATGGCCCGGATCGGAGAAGAATTGTCCGAGCTATGACGATAAGAAATGGTTTTTGGATCCCCAAAATGACCAACCACTTTTTTGAGAAATTCAAAGAATTTTTTTTGCACACGTCTTAAATTTGATATATCCTGACTACGTTTTTTGACCCGGCCCGCTGACGTGTTTGGTTCGTGGAAAAACAATAAATCAAAATATTTCAAATCCGAAATTCCCCCCGAATTTTCCGGGATGATTTTCCGGGACACTGAAAAATTGGCCTTGTCGGTCCGGTTCTGTAGAGCCCAAGATTGCCCGGATCGGAGAAGAACTGCCCGAGTTATGACGATAAGAAATGGTTTTTGGATCCCCCAAAATGACCAACCACCTTTTTGAGAAATTCAAAGAAATTTTTTGCACACGTCTTAAATTTGATATATCCCGACTATGTTTTTAGACCCGGCCCCCTGACGTGTTTGGTTCGACGAAAAACAAAAAATCAAAATATTTTTAAGTCCCAAATACCCCTTTGGCACCCCAAAAAGGGTGACGTTTGCCCTGGGTCAAGACCCATCAATTTCCCAGCGAAATAATACCAAAAGTTTTTTTTCCGTCCTGCGGTCCCTGTCGTCTTTGTTTGTTTGTTTGCACCTTATTCTTGTATGGGGGGCCAGCACCCCAACCCTTGCCGGGGCTCCGCCCCTGGACCCCGTCGAAGGCAACGCCCCCAAACCCCCGCGCTATTCGACTATTTTTTAGTTTGCTTTATTCTGGATTTGGGGGGCGGGCCCCCAAAGCCCCGCCGGGGCTCCGCCCCTGGATCTTTGACTCGCCCGAGCCTTGGTCGCGGCTTTGTGACGTCATTTGAAAGAGCTAATCCGAAAAAGTAATTGAATTTCACAAAATATTCAAAATTTATGTATTAAAAACTCAACTTTACACCGCCCCCACTTCCCCCCCCCCCTCCTTCATATCCACTCATCATGGCCCACCACGACGGAAATACTGGTATTAAACATAGTTTCGTCAGAAGGCTTGAAAAAATTGATCAAATGTTTTAATTTCCTTCCAAATCCACCTCGTCCCCACCCCCCAATCTGTGTCATTACGGCGCCAAGCCAAAACAGTCCTCGAAAATCGGATGCCTTGGACGCCGCGGCCCTGTGACGATAACAATAATAACAATTATGATAATTATAATATTTATAACGAAAA
>JAMZAV010015876.1:0-11454 GCA_024449915.1 Sweltsa coloradensis | reverse complement strand
AAAACGGAAAAAAACCCGAAAAAAGGTACGGGGAAAAACTTTTTTCCCATAAAAACCCCCCCCCGTTTTACATACCAAAAAAAAAAAGTCTTTAAGGTTCTTGACCGATTACCTGAATTGTAAAATAGGAGAAAAGGATAAAAATCCCCCCGCCATCTAAGGCCTTGACTCATTTTTTTGGGAAAACTATTTTAACTTTTGTTACTTCTGGGATGCAGTACTAGTGCCCCAGAATTTTGGCGACTTTTCGTTGCCATGGTAACGTTACTTTTTTTAAAAAATGTAATTTCTATCTACATTCTTATCGGTCAAAAAAAATTTAAACATTTTCGTGCCCGGACGGACATTCTAAATGATTTGGCCCCCTCAATTTTTGTCGCCGTTTAGTTTTAAAAAAAAACTTTGTTTAAAATTTTAAAGTAATTTATAACTTTTTGAACGATTTTGCCACAAAACTAATGGCTTCATGGGGAAACGAAACTGCGGATGGCAAAATTTCAACTCAACCCGGCCTCCGTTCGACCGCTACATGAGCCAAAAAAGCTGACGATTTTTCCCGTTCCCATGGGAAAGGGACTTTGTTAAATTAATTTTTCCGATACACTACTTATGGATCAAAATAAAATAAATATTCGTGATAACGGACTTCTAAATGTTTTGGCCCCCTAAATTTTGTCGCCGTTTAGTTTAAAAAAAAAAACTTTCGATTAACTTTATGTAATTTTTTAACTTTTTGAACGTTTTTGTCACAAAACTATACGAAACCCCCCCTAGGGGGTATGCCTGGTGAAAAATTTTCAGGTCGATCAGAGAAACGGTGCGCCTTATCGAACCAGAAACAAAAAAAAAAACAAAAAAAAAAAAACAGAATTGGCCAAAGATCAAGGGAGACGCCGCTTCGCTCGCTCAACAAGGTTTTTAAGAAAAATTTTTTTTTCTCGGCAAAACGACACCACAGATGTTTAAAATTTTGAGAAGTTGTCAGGGAATAGGAAATAGGGGCCTTACAAACATTTTAAAACGGTGTTTTTGAAGTTTTTTAGATTTTTTAAACCCTTTCAGTCTCTGCTGCCTAAAATGGTACGTCAACTTTAAATTTTTAAATGAGGGTATAAAAAACCAATAGGTTTTTTCAATTAAATCCGATTTTAATTTGTTTGGGGTTAGTAAAAAATATTTTTTTCCTCCACGGGCCAATGGTAAAAATGATAAAATTTTTTAAGAAGAATCAAAATATGCATCTACAAAAAATACAGAAAAACAAAAAAAAATTGGTTTACCCCAAAAATGTGATATTCTCTAGTATTGGCGGGTATTTGGGTACACGACTCCAATATGCAAAAAAAAAAATAAAGAAAAAAAATCAATTTTTTGGAAAATTCACCTATTATTTTTTTTAACTTAAATTAGCTTTTATTCAAACCCAAAATCCCAAAATTCTTAAAAATATTTTTTTTTAATTCCCCCAAAAAAAATTTTTGAAAAAAAACGGAAAACGAATTTTTACTTAAAAAAAACCTAATTGCACGGAAAAAAAAAAAGTACTGAAAGGTTTTAAAAAATAAAAAAAAAAAAAAAAAAAAATTTCGGGATTTATCCGGTGATAAAAAAAAAATATTTATAATGTAAACCCCGAAGGATTCCATGTATCTATTGACAACTATGCTAATTTTTTGATACTTGGTTTTTACCGGCCCATGAATGTATTGCAACCGTCAAAAATGTGTCCTATTCCCATTAAAATTACGGCAAACATAAGGGGGATGAAGAAGTAAGGCTGGGGAAAATATTTTTCACGGGGGAAAGGTTTTTTTAGGGGGGAGAAAAAACAATGTAAAATATAATCACGAAAAATATTATCTGTGTCGTTAAAAAGTCCCCGGAAAAAAAAATTCATATCCTTTAAAAACTATTTTTACTAGGAAAAGCTAAATCCGCCGCGTTGTTGGATGACGTAATTGGTGCATTGACTGCCTGTTTTATCGGTTTTTTTTTTGTTCAAAAGAAAAAAAAAATTAACAAAGCGAATTTCTTTTAAAAAATTAAATCAAATAAAAATAAAATTAACTTTTTTTTTTTTTTTTATTAATCGTAATTTTTTTATCGTAAAATTTGCGATTTTCATAAGAAATAATTAAATTCGATTTGGGTCAAATTTTTTCAAGATTATTAATTTTTAAAATTAGGTTCTGTGAAAAAATCATTGCTAGGATAAAACTGTGGTGTTATAAGTAAAATTTTTTTTAAAAAAGAAAAAAACATGTAAATTTCGATTTTTTGAGAAAAATTTTTTGATTGCGCTGAAATTTCACACGAATTATAAAATTCTAAATAAGGATTCTGTGTAAAAATCATTACATTCGGATAAAGCATGTTAGGTGTTATAAGTCGAGAATTTTTTGGTTTAATCGAAAAATCGTAAAATTGCGATTTCATAAGAATAATTTTTCGATTGGCGCTTCAAAACGTTGCAGTTCTGGGGGGTCTAGATTTCGAGGCCTCCTAAATTTAATGGAATAAGTATGGTTTAGCCGGAAATCGTGCTCACGACACACCAATAATCCAAACAGAAAAAAAAAACATTCCGGATTTTTTTTCTCCCAGTGTAGTGAAATGGAATCTCTTCGCTTCGTGCTCATCCATTACAATAAGGGACGGGCCCTACTCTAAAACGAATCATTTTTCTTTCCGTCCGTTTGTATGTGCGTGTGTGACACTTTTTTACTGTGTAAACAAAACATGACGGCCGATTGTCAACAGCGTGTTGTTTTTTTATGGACATCGCACTCTGCAATGATTATTCAGAATATTTATGATCATGAGGGTCAGGAGTCGGGCTGGAATCACCCAAACTTGACTTAAAACAAACTATTTTTGTCTATCCTCGGACGGGATTTGAACTCAGACCTTCCGAATCACAGAGTCTAGCGAACGCTCGAGCCAACACTGTTGGGTGCGCTGGTTTATTGTTGTTTTAACTATAAAATTGTTATAATAATTAATTAATTTAACTTTAAGTACCATCAGAATTTAAAAAACACTCCCGCTCGGGTTCGAACCCGAGTCTCCCACATTCACAATAGGCGCCTTATAGCCACTTGGACCACCGAGAAGGTAACTATTTAAATTTTTAAATTGTTGTTGCATTATAGATCTGAATAAATGGACGTCAAACCTATTCAATTAAAAAAAACTGATTAACACCGAGCACAATAAATAAAATATATTGGGCATGACGAAGGGAAGACTTCAATTCACTGACCCCCAAAAAATTTAGCTCGGGTGTTTTTTTTGGTTTTTTTTTCTGTTTGTTAACTCTCTACCAGAGCAAAACGGCATATCGATCTTGATGAAAATTTAACAGGACCTTTGAAATCTCTGAACTTTGAGGTGGTATTGTTTTTTGGTACAATCGAAGAAATATTTTCTCATGAATTATCGTACTTTTACGATTTTTTTTTCGATTTTTAGTGCGATATTTTCGTGACACCATTTGTGCCTAATTCTTCTACAAACGGGTGGGGCTACAACGTATTCATATTATACATGGAACATTAGATTATAGTGAGGTAGTACCTTTTGAAGAAACAAACAGTTGAAAAAGTTAGCCAGATCCTAGAAATAGAAGCTTTTAGTTTTAATATAAGTTTTTTGATTTTTTTGTGCTATATTTTCCGTGTTATTTGGGCCAAATTCTGACCAAACTGGTGGGGCTACAGACGTTCATATTATACATGGTACATTAAGGTTATGGTGATGTAGTACATTTTAAAAAAGAAAAAGTTTAATAGTTGGCGCAGAATCCTAATAGAATAAAACTTTAATATATCAGTTTTTACGAGTAAATCATACAATTGACAGGTAACAAAAGAACTTTGACAACAAGCAGCTACAGAAATGGCGTAGGCAGCAAAACAAGAACTTGCAAAAGAAAGTATATCCCATCAAACTAAAAATTTTAAAAGCTCATCCATCAACGCGGCGGGACTTTAGCGTTTTCTAGTTACGTAAATGCAGACACAGCAATAACTAAACGAGGCTACAGTGTGCTAACGAGACCTCCTAATCAAGCCCTGGCTCTCTTGTCATGTTGTGAGCTTCCATCACCATATGAACACTCTCACTTACAAAGATCAAGGCGAGTTCTTAAGACCCTCTCTGTGGTTTGTAGAGTGCCTTCCAAGAGCAAGACAACACAATCCCAGCTCTTGTGGTTGGAGGGTGTCCAAGATGTTTGAGTTAGGGTTTTGACACTGTGAAAGAATTAGGACCAACATATACACACACACTTTAAATGTTGGTTTCGGTGAGGAGCTTCGTCAGGGTAATTGAGTGGAATGTGAGAAAAAGGATTTAAAAGTTTTGTAGATTTTTTTTTTATAATACTCTCATTCTATTGCATTAATATATCCTCTAAAATTTAAAAGAAAAAACAAGAAGTTTGTTATAAAGTAGATAACAAAACTTATATCGACAAGAAAACTATAACATTTAATGAAATAGTGAATGGATTCGTTTCAGTGTTGTTTGTGAAGATTGGGCACAAAAGTATTAGAAATTCAAAATTAATTGACAAAGAGGTCTGTAAGCTCATTTGCATTAATATATCCCTATACAAAATACACGAAAGTTTGTGATTGAATTGACGACAAAGTTATAAATTGAACAAGAAAAATATATAAGCTTTTTTATGGTATGGTGTATGGATTTGTTCAATTGTGTTTTAATGGAGATTGGGCTAAAAAAGTTTTTAACAAAAATCTCAACATACAATGGACAAAAGACAGGCATATACATTTATTTGCATTAATATATTCCCCAAATACAAAAAAAAAACGAATTTTGTTATTGAAATGGAAACCAAGTTTAATGGAACAAGAATATATTATGCATTTAATGGTGATAGTAATGTATGGATTCGTTCAATTGGTTGTTTGTGAAGATTGGGCTATAAAAGTGTTTACCACGAACTTACAAGAAGTTTCTGGCTAGACTTGAAAGTTGAATATAGGGTCCGGGGTCGCCATTTAAGGGGCTGTGTGTTGACAGGCGCTTGAACAGGGTTTTTGAATGGCGCTTTTTAAAAGTATTTTCAACGCATTTCTTCTTCTATGGGAACTAACCAAATTGGAGGAGATTTTATACCTAGTATCAATCTATTTTTTTGTATTTTATTTCGTGTGTTATACTTACGGACTTTACATTTTTAAGCTGATTAAAAGTTCAATGTTTCCTTCAATCCTTTAATTCAAGGGTTGAATTTAAGAACTCATTGAAGAAAACAATGAATAATTTTTTAAATCTTCAATGTATTGAAGGTGGTCAGAAGCTGGAAAAAAATGCCTAGCCACTACGACCATTTTGCAAGAATTTTTGGATGAGGCAGTCATGTGATTTTTTGATAAAAATAACAAGTAATTAAAATAGCAGGCTATGACAACAATCTACCGTCGTAGGTACCCTAAATTCAGCAAAGATTTTGATGCCAGTGGTGTTTGGGCTGACTAGATCCAAACATATCCTGCAAGCCAACAATGCCATGTGCCCAGACCTTGCTTCTATCAAAGGACAACATTGACCGTCCCTAAATCAGGCTTAGAGCACGAAGATCCCTACGATAAAACAACGTACATCTTATTGACTGCTTTTTCAATTTATCACATAAAACAAGGTAATACATAATGTTTTTAGGTTGCCAAGGCACAGAAAAAGCCTCGCACAAAGTGGTTAAGTTTCAACCCGCACCTTCACCAAAACTGATTATTTCTACGCGAAAATTGTATTAATGTAATGTTTATTCGACAATCTGTTCTCCCGTATCTTGACTTAGAAAAATATGCCTTTAATTAGCACAGCTCAACAATATATTTAATTACCTTTAAAATCACTATAATGAAATTAGTGGGAAAAGATCATTTAAAAAAAATATTATGGCACGAACGCCCATTTTGAATTGTAAACCTTCCGAAATAAAGTCTCACGTTAACGCAGAAGCTACGTCCATAAGATAAATCTTACTAGGGTACATATATTTATAAAATTATGCCACTATATATAAATAGCGTAGGCCACAATACTACTGACTTAGTTTTCCGAGCTTTATTAAATTTACATAAAAATTATTTTGAGAGAATGGATGTTAGATCAGTAAAGTTTGAAAGTCGTGGGAGGACAGAAGTATAAATGAGCGTGAACTGGTGGGTAGAAAACCATGATCTATATACCTTAATGGATTGCGTAAGCTGTACTGTACCTTGAAATCACCTTGGGGGCCGTCATCTTGGGTGTCAAAGTTTGATTTCTATAAGCGGCCAGTTTGAAGGGCATTATTTTACATATTTACGTCAAACATCCTTTGTGGCGTTGCGTTGAGTTTTTGCCCCCCCCCCCCCCCCCCAAAAAACTATTTTTTTTTCATGGGAAAACCTATCGACCCCCATGTGTTGTTTACTTAGTTCTACAGTAAGAAAACCCGCTAAATTAGTCCGACTTCACTTCTCAACATCTGGCAGGTAAGCATTCTCTGTCCACGTAAGTATTTAGAGATCAGTGGTAGAAACAAGAAAGAAATAGAGAATGGAAATGAGAAAAAATATGAAATGAGATGAAGTATGGAAGGAGAAGAGAACATGACAAAAGTGGTTAGTCACCCCTGACCCTACTTTGTTGAAAACAGTAATTTAGAAGTGTATATATAAAAATACGAATATCTCTACCACTTTGAGACTTTGATTTCCTCCGCTTGTTGATTATGGAAGTAGTTCCCCCCCCCCCCCCCCCCCCCCCCCCCCCCCCCCTCCTCAGATGTTAACATCACTCAGAGTCGGATAAACAAATCATTAGCTCTTTCGCCTTCGAACTTCGCATCGATAACTCGCAATGCTTTATTTTCTTTGGAAAGTTCTTCAAGCCAAGTCGAAGAAGTAGATTATCAGTCAACATAGAAGGAAAGAGTCCGAGAGTAAATGTAAAGATGTCTTTTTCAAGTCAATAAAACCTGCAATTACCAATCGGGACAGGTAAGTGTTAGCAAATAAAGTCATACTCATTGAAGAGGTTGCTCATGTTAATTACAGTCATCGGCAAATCTGAGTGAAAGATTTTCAGTGTTTTTTTCTCAACCAAAAGTCTAAATTGAAGATAAAACCTAAAAAAATGTAAGAAAATTGTGGGAAAAAACATCAAATATAATAAGGATACCAAAATTCAATATTGTATAGGCCTATTATTGAAACAGGTCAAGCTTCGTCAATAATGTACCGATTAGTGAAGCCATGATACTTCAAACGCATATCAATCAACTAAGTTTTATAACAATTTCAATATTTTTCTGTAGGAAACCTGCAAAGTGAGAATTCCATCTTTATGTTATACTGTACATATAAATTTGGTTTGATGGAAACGAGCAAGGAGTATTGGAAGCGCAAAAACTGAACTGAAAATAATCTTTATATAATGGTTTCATTAATTGAATCGACGACCAATCAAATAAGTGCCGTATAGTATCAATGAAACAAGTTAGAGAGTCGAAAGCAGGGCCGAGCGCTTTCAAATTTTGCGGTGACTACCTAAACTAAATCGTCCGCTATCGGTAGCTCTGTCAATACAGTTGCGTCTTCTCCCCTAGGGTCCTAGGCTACCCGCATTACCAGCCACGTTTCAAACCACGAGATATTATTTGGTGGCGAGTTGGATGATTTTATGCGACTGACTGCCACATCCAGGAAAACGCGTTGTTGGATGAGCGTAATTGGTGCATTGAGCTGCCATGTGTTATGCGGATTTTCTGTTGTTCTGTGAAAAAATTATTACTAAGTTCAATTTTTTTTTTAATTAAAATAAATTAAATAAAAAATAAACTAAAATTTTAATTTTTTTTAATTAATCGTAATTTTTAAAAAAGAAAAAAATCGAAAATTGGGATTTTTAAAAGAAAAAATAATTTGATTGCGCTCGAATTTCACACGAATAAATAAATTAATAAAATTAAGGTTCTGTGAAAAACTTATTACAATAGAATCAAGCATGTAGGTGTAATAAGTAAAACAATTGTCTTAAAAAAGAAAAAAACCACAAAATTTCTATTTTCATGAAAAATAATTTTCGATTGCACTTAAATACACACGAATATCTTAATTCATAAAATTAAGTTTCTGTGAAAAAAAATCATTAGAATCGGATAGAGCATGTAGTTGTTATAAGTAAATAAATTTTAAAAAAAATCGAAAAAAAATCGTAAAATTGCGATTTTCATTAGAAATAATTTTTCGATTGCGCTCAAAAATGTGGCAGTTCTAAGTTCAGAGTTTTGGAAGGCCTCCATAAAATTTCATCGCAATTGGAGTATCGGTTTAGCCAGAATTGTGTTAACAGACAGACAAAAATACAGAAAGAAAGAAAGAAAGAAAAAAAAAAAAACATTCCGGATTTTTTTCTCCAGTGTAGTGAAATGGAATCTTCGCTTCGCTCGCTACGCTCGCTACGCTCATCCAAAAACATTTTTTACTTTTTTTACTCATCCCATTATTATTGTTCACTCGTAATTTATGACAGAAACAATTTTTATGACTTTCCGGTGCAAATTACTCTAATGGCGAAGGCCTTCTCGCATTCCGCATTCCATTGTCGTGTTGAGCCCATAGATAATCACAGAAGTTGTAACGTAGATAATTGTGTACTTCTTGTTTATTTATTTAGATTAAGGACGCGTCAACCGTTAGGTCATAATGTACCACTCTAGCCTAGGGGGGGTGGGGGAGGAGGGGGCCCATGCTGGTCAGAACCAGCCACGGTAAGGGGAGGAAGGGGGTTTCTCACGTCGCGGTCGTCATCGTCTTTGTCATCGTTCGTTGTGTCATTGTCATCGTCGCCGGGGGTCGTCAAGGGAAGGGGGCAAGGTTCCCGACGACGATTGCCAGAGCTCGCCTCTAGTTTCGGGGAGTAATATACTCCCCACTTACTAGCTGATGTTTGCGAGGTGGACTTTTTCCTTTGAATCGCCTTTCACGATTAGAAGAGCCATGCTCTGGGCCAATTCTACCCCGGGCCCAGAATTAAAAATATATTTGCACCATTTGATAGCGCTAAACAATAGGAACACTTTGGGATTACAGTTCTTTACGTCTTTCTTTGCCCCGATCATGGTATTGAGGTTTGCGGCAACTTCAGGAGCGTCTTTGTACCTAGGCCAACTAGGCACGGGTCCAGGGGCGGCAGCCCTTGGGGGGCGGCACAAGAGCGAAACAAATTCAACAATGTTAGTTTAATTATTTTATTATTTGTTTTGTTTTTATTATATCGTATTATGTAATTTTAGATTTTTAAAACGTGTTTTGGAACTTTTAAAAGTTGAAAATTTGCAAAAATTTCGCTTCGGCGATCGGTCCTTCGTACAGCTATAGCATTAGTCGGGGCTACATGGTTGGCTTGGTCGCTTTGGTTTACTGTTCCCCACTGAAAAATCAGTTATATGACTGAGTGGTAGACTCTGAATACGAATATTTATTTATTTTATTTATTTATTTAGTCTTCTTATCCCGATCCCGTAATAAAAGGGTTCGTGAAGTAGGACTCTTGCGTGTTGTACTGTGGTGCTAGCTGCTGCATGCAGCATCTGAGTTAGACAACTTGCAGAATAGAAGAAATTTTAAATTTAAAACCGTTGCCTAAACCTTTAGTTGTGAGTTGGGTGGTGGTAGTATGCGGCAAAATTTAATTGTCTAGGGGCGGTCACTACCTAAATACGGTATATTTCTTCCGGATGTAGCTTTACGATGATGTAATATACACAAGAACACCGAAAAAAAAAATAGCAATGCAATACTTATTACTAAATAAATTGCGTGCTTATGTACACAAGTATAATTTCAATTGAAAATATTTTGCATTTTATTTATGATTTTAAATTGTGGATCATAATTATGCCAGTGCTATTCAAAGTCCAACAATGACACACAAAAACATAAGTTGCTTTCGGAGAATAATAAGTTTGGTGTTACAAAAAACAATTTTGAATACATGTTTATGGTGTACAGCACTAAACACAAAAACATTAGACTAGGAAAACACTAAAGTCCCCGCGTTGATGGATGAGCATTTTTTGTAAGTTTTTGTTTGCGTTTTTGCGTTTGTTGCACTTTTCCTTTGCAAGTGCTTTTTGAATGCATTGTAGGTGATTGTTGTCAAGTTTCTATTGTTACTTGTTAATTGTTGTTATAAACCTAAACACAATTCATATTAAAACCTTTATTTCTCTGGATTCTGGATATTTTTTTCACCTCAACCTTTTCTTTCAAAAGGTACTACATTACCATAACCTTAAGGGTGTCACAGGCGTTAAGCATAATCTTGGAGATGAAAGGACATGGGTGAGGGGATTGCGGGAGAGACGTGTTAGAGGAGGGCCTCAGAAGTTCCGCTCAAAATATTTTTAATTTGTCCCCCCAATAGCGAGCCGTATATTAGACGGGCAGTGGGATCGTTGTTGCAGAAAGGTTGAGAGGAAAAAAAAGGGGTGGCTCACACATTGCCCAAGGCGGACAATCAAAATAAAATCAAGCTGGGTAAAAGATTTCTCCTCAATTTTAAAAAGTGTTTTACCCCTTTTCCCCAAATTTTTTAGGGACGAACCCAACAAAAAAAAAAAAAAAAATTAAAATTTTTTTTTTCCAAATTATTTTCTATGGAATGAAATTAAAAAGAATTAGAAAATTTAAATAAAAAATTTTTTAAATTTTAATAGAAAAAAACATAAAAATTATTGTCAGTAAAAATGTACGCGACTTGGGTTAAATCCAGAACAATCTGGTCACAGGGAACACACACTCAATGCTTAACCTAAAAGGGGAAATCCCCCCGGGCAGGACCAATTTTATAGCCTTTTTTTTTATCACTGCTTATTATAAAAATTGCCCACAAAAGATACTACAAAAATAATCAGGACTGTAAAAAACAGAAGGGGGCCCGGGTCGAAAACCCGGGCCACAAAAAAGTCAAAATTACCAACATTGCGTAATTCTAATTTTTCGAACTTGTTATTTTTCGCGGGGCGAAAAATTTTTGAAAAGTCAATGGCAGAAAAAAGTGGATATTAAATTAAGGATAAAATCTGGGTTTCCCCAAAAAAATTTTTGGAAAAGTTTTTCCGGGTCCCCAGTTTTGGGGAAAGGGGGTTGAGGGGGTTTAGTTTACTGGGGCCCCAACCCCCAAAAAAATTTGAATGGGATAGGGGAATTTTAAATTTTTTTTACAAAAATTAAAAAATTTAAAAAAAAGCCTTGGGACAAATTTTTTCCAAAAAAATTTTTTTAAATAAAATTTTGGTTTGCCCCTTGAAATTTCCCCCCGAGACCCAAAACCCCCTTTTTTTTTAGTGTTAAAAACAAATTTTAGGACTTAAGCCCAGCCAAAGCAAACTTTTTCCTTCTTATGATCCTTTAAAAAATGCTCTTATAA
>JAMZAV010015875.1:0-12178 GCA_024449915.1 Sweltsa coloradensis | reverse complement strand
ACCGGCGATGATTGACAAATGATTAGACTAGGATGTCATAAAAATATTCAATTAATAAAGTAATAAATAAGTTTATCCAATACAATCATTTACTCTTGAAATCATTATTAAAATCAAAATCAAAAGCTATTACAAAAATGTATGATTTTTTGTAAGTTTTATCCACTTGGAATTAAAAAAATCGGACATCATTTATGTTTTTTAAGTATGTTATTAACATTATATTGTATAAAGACAAAATACTTAAAAACCATAAATAAAGGCCGATTTTTTCGTTCAAAATGGATAAAACTTACAAAAAATCATACATTTTTGTAATAGCATTTTATTTTCATTTTAATAATGATTTCAAGAGTTAATGATTGTATTGGATAAACTTATTTATTACTTTACGAATTAAATATTTTTATGACATCCTAGTCTAATCTTATTCTCAATCTTCGGACTTGTTGCTCCTCGGTATCTGAAATTGTATAAAATTCAATTAGCTGACATACAAAAGAACTCCGCTCTCGAAGAGAACAATGTGTTCAACTCGCGAGTAAACGCACATAGGTGAATCTATTATTTCATATGGGTTGTTTACCATGGGGCTCTGCTTTGCTCTCTCACGTGAATTTAATATCCAACCTTCAAAATGCAATGATTAAAACAATTACACCATGCTTTTTACAAAACAATGCGATCTACAATAGTATAGCCATGAAGTTTAACTTTTGTAATGTACTACCTGTATCATACCTGTACATGTATAAATTAATTTTAAAATTTTACTTTAATAGAATGTATAATGTTCCGTACGATGGTGGGGAGTCACGAGGTGGAGAACAAGAGGAAAATTACATTTTACCACAGTTTAAGAACAAATATGGAAAAAGAACAATTTTATAATTAGCACCTGCAATATTTAATAGCCTTCCCATTTATCTACGAAATTTAGATAAAATATCAGCCATAAAATCAGAAATTAAAGGTCATTATCTTGAAACTATGCGCATAGAAGACGACAGTTGCTGACCACTACCCTACCATGTAGTCGTTTCCGATAGGTAAAATGTATTCGCTCAAACGGGGTGGCAAAGGTTCACATATACCATTCGATTCCCAACACCCACAGCTATCATTTTAAGCTTGATTAACTCAACATTTCGTTCGCCTTCATAGCGTCGCGACGCTATGAACACGACCGACGCTCAATTTTTTCGTCCGCACAGTGACAACTTAAATATTAAATTTCTTTGTTAGAAATGCACTTACAGACATGATCTTTATGTCCATGTTTTCACCATTAATCACCTTTTAATGTAGTGTACTTGTAATACGTCCAAATACATAAATACAGTCTGTTTCATGATCAAATAGACCTCAAGATGCGTTTTTTTAAGAATACGCACTGCTTTCGTTTGATGGCAAAGGTAGAGTTTTTTCAAAAATGATTATTCACATGCTCATATAATAGTTAATGATGTTGGCAACAAAATGGCTATCTTGAATTTGGCCATAATATTACAGATACACTGTAAATAATAAAATACCTAAAGCTGCGCGCGGCACTCGAGTCGGGAAAAACGTACTATATCACTGAAAATTTCCTTCTAATTAAAGTTAATTCATTATTTTTCACTCTTGAACGCAAATAAAGCAAATCAGGATTAAGATAAATGTAATTTAAACCAAAAAAGTACAGTCAGTTTCCAAATGGGTCCCTGCTATATATTTTTAAGAAAATGAACGTTTGCAAAGACAATTGTCCAGTGGATATGTTTTTAGTTGTATATTAGATATAAATTAATCCCCTATCTGGGATAAAACATAACATGATAATACTGTTTTGGCGATTATGGCTATGCAAATAGTTGAATTCCTGAAAAAAAATATGTGTCAAAACGGGTGACACTCAATATTTTATTTCACACTTTCCCACTTCAATGCCGAATTACTTACTTTAAGCATTGCGTTTAAGCGTTTAAAATATTATTCTGAGAGTATCTTACACAAGCAAAAGCATTGTTACAGGGAAATAAAAAGAATATGTAGTTATAGACTGTTCCAAAAAGTGGGTCCTAAATGTATAATTAGTAAAATAAATTAATATTATATATACACAATTGTATACATTGTACATTTTGTCATTACAACAATTACACCATGTACATGTACATTGTTTAGCTATTAATATGCTATTACATTAAGACACAATATAAAAGTACACATATAGGACAATATAACTGTCAAATAAAAAATAGAAACCTCCAAACAGTTAAATGCAGATTGCTGCATGCAGCTTTCAGGTTCGAGTGCATAATGCCAAAAATCATACCGTTATTTATCATTTTTATGAATATTTAGTAATTTCTGTTGCTACAAAAAGAAATGACTCAAACGTAATTATTTATAAGATTAATAATAAATAAAGAAGTCCAATCTGTTCACAATATGTGTTGTCAGAGAACTCATTTTGTTTCAAACATTGTTATATAATGTCTATCTCTAGTCAAAATCCGTGCAGTAGCCTATAGCATAGACATTTTGTAAGAAAAGGATATGCATATTTCGATACGTGAAATGTATAATATAAAATTTAAAATATATATTTTTAATCACGTCTGAGTCGATGTTTTCTTCGTCCTCATCCTCTTTGTACTGACATAATTTGTACAAGTCTGTATTTTGCACATGTCGGTACGACGAAGTAATTACGCAATCAATAACATGACTATGGAAGACATTGGCGTGGCGTGAAAAATTGCATCTTAAGAGTTACAGCACATCAGTTGGAGCTGGTTCAATGCTCAACCATATCTCAAGAACCAGCGTAGCTTCTGAAATCGTTGATATCTTCCATCCATGCAACTCTGGAGGAGGTATTTTGAAAAGGATTCCATGGCTCATTTCCCTATATCAGACTGAGTGTTTGCACGGTTGATGTATATATGAAGTGCGTCCTTACAAGGTGGGAGAAAAGTATGTTCTAAAGTGCCCGTTTTCGTGCAGAACAACGAACCAACTAATAGCGCAAATCGTTTTATTTGTTATGCTATCTCCTCCATAATATTACACACAAACTCTTCTACACCATCCATTGTTCTATTCTACAATTCTTCGAAAATTGTGGAACTGAATGTTATCGGTATACACTAGACTGTATTGATAACGTACCAGATCCTTTATCGTAGCAAGAAGAAGCTTATACTAGAATTATACTTCATGCTAATCACGCGACAGGAGCGGAATATGAAGACTTTGTTATATTTGTGACGACACGGATGTCGCCATATTGATCCTCTTCCATTTGCCATCAATCAACCAAATGGTTAACTACACTGATGTTCACTGATGTCCAAGGAGCACTTGTGGCAGAACTATAACATGTGCCATGTTAGTTTTGTGACATCAGCAAGGCTCTTCGAGGCACGAGATTTCTTCATGGATTTTAAGTGTTTAGCAAAATGTTTGCTAGTGTCGACGCCGTTTCTTCTTGATGAATGTAATTTATGACCACGATAAAAATATATTAGTAAATACATAAATAATGTACAAATAAAAATAAACATTATTTGTAATTTGTCTGCAATTAAAAACTAACCTTGTAGCCTATTTTTGTTCAAGAAATCTCTTATCTTACAAACGGGCACTCTTCAAAGGCGAAAATTTGGAAGACATGAAAATCTTACATAGTACGCTATGGGGCAGAAACATGCAACACACTTCTCGGGATGCACGCATTATCTTGATGTTATACAATGTTAGCGCTTTTGAAGGAAAAGGAAAGATAGCTGCAGCAAAAATAATTGTTTTAAAGTTCACTCTGTGCAATTCTTCGAGCATCGAGTCAGTTGCTCTACTCGGACAAAACTTTTGATGTGAATCCCGAAACAATGGATGGTGAGAAGAGTTGTGTATAAACTTTATGAAGGTGAAAGCATAACAAAAGTAAACGATTTGCGCTATTCGTTGTTATGCACGAAAAGGGGAACCATAGAATCTACCTTTGTCCTCCTTGTAAAGACGCACTTCATAAACACATCAAACGTGCAAACTATCAGTCAGATATATGGAAAAGAGCCTTGGAATCCTTTCCAGGAATAAATCCACCAGAGTTACATGATGGAAGATATCAACCATTTCTGAAGCCGCGCCGGTTCATTTTTGACTAGAGATAGCCATTATATAAAACAATGTTTAAAGCAAAATGAGTTCCCTGCAAACGAATACTGTGAACAATCTGTACTTCTTTATTTATTAATTATCTTAAAAAATTACGTTTGCGTAATTCTTATTGTGGCAACAATAATTACTCAATTAATTTATAATTAATATCGAGTCCTATTTCCAACTAAGTCGGGTAGGGGATGGGAGGTTCCCACTACATTCTTGGCTCCCCGGGCTTATCCATGGGCTAGCCATGCCTGACGCTTCTTCCACATAATCTATTCTTCCTCTGCATCATCTTCCTTCCTCGTCTCTTGTCTTTTTCCTCAGGGACCTCCACCAGTTTTTGCCATATTTTTTCGTTCTTCCCGTTCATTTTCCTGGTTAATCTTTTCCCAAGCTGCATTTCTCCTTTTGAAATCCATTGCTATAATGTCTTCCCATCTCAGTCTGGGCCTCCCTCTTTTTCTCTGTTAGTTTCCTGCGTCTTGTTCATATTGCATCTTCGGAATCCTGTTCTTTTGCATCCTCTTCATGTGTCCAAACCACCTCAGCCTTTCTTTCCCTAGCTTAAAGTTTAAACTCTCTACTCTTAGTTCTTTCCTAATCTTCGTGCTCCTCATCTTATCAATCTTCGTAACTCCCGTTACACTCCTTAAAAATTGCAATTCCGCAGCTTCAATTTGTCTTTCTTCTTTACCCCCAACTGGCCATGTCGCGCTGCACCATATGTGAGTACCGGTACAAAATATGCTTTGTATATTAAAAGTTTAAAAAATATTTTTAATAAACGGTAAGTAACGGTACGATTTATCATTATGCACTCGAGCCTTGAAGCTGCATGCAGCAATCTGCATTTACTGTTTGGAGGATTTCTATTTTTTATTTGACAGTTATATGCCTTTATGTTCTACTATTGATGTATGACATTATAGCTAAACAATGTACATGTACATGGTGTAATTGTCGTAATGACAAATGTACAATGAATACAATACGTATATAAATATTTATTTACTAGTTATACATTTAGGGACCCACTTTTTGGAACAGTCTATAACTACATATTCTTTATATTTCCCTGTAACAATGCTTTTGCTTATGTAAGATACTTCAAAATAAATGTTTTAAACGCTTAAACGCTATGCTTAAAGTAAGTAATTTGACATTGAAGTGGGGAAGTGTGAAAGAAAATATTGAGTGTCACACGCTGTGACATATATTTTTTCAGGAATTAAACTATTTGTACAGCCATAATCGCAAAGAATGGGAATCAGGTTATGTTTTATCCCAGCTAGGATATAATTATATCTAACATACAACTATAAACATGTCCACTGGACAATTGTCTTTGCAAACCGTCAATTTCTTAAAAATATGTAATGGGGACCCACTTTTGGAAACTGACTGTACTTTTTTGTTTGAATTACATTTATTCTAATCAGGATTTGCTTTAATTACGTTAAAGAGTGAAAAATAATGAATTAACTTTAATTAGAAGGAAATTTTCAGTGATATAGTACGTTTTTCCCGACTCGAGTGCCGCGCGCAGCTTTAGGTATTTTATTATTTACAGTGTATCTGTAATATTTATGGCCAAATTCAAGATAGCCATTTTGTTGCCAACATCATTAACTATTATATTGAGCATTTGAATAATCATTTTAAAAAAAAACTCTGCCTTTGCCATCAAACGAAAGCAGTGCGTATTCTTAAAAAAACGCATCTTGAGGTCTATTTGATCATAAAACAGACTATATTTATGTATTTGGACGTATAACAAGTACACTATATTAAAATGTGATTAATGGTGAAAACATGGACATAAAGATCATGTCTGTAAGTGCATTTATAACAAAGAAATTTAATATTTAAGTTGTCACTGTGCGGACGAAAAAATTGAGCGTCGGTCGTGTTCATAGCGTCGCGACGCTATGAAGGCGAACGAAATGTTGAGTTAATCAAGCTTAAAATGATAGCTGTGGGTGTTGGGAATCGAATGGTATATGTGAACCTTTGCCACTCCGATTGAGACAATTCTCGTGAATTTGGGGGTCTATCGGAACGACTAATGGCGCAACATTTTATATAAGTTCAGTTAAATTGAGTATTATTGTATTGTTCATTTTTTACGTTTGTTATTTTCTTGTTCCTTATTATTTAATTTAATCATTTATGGAGTTCCTAGTAAGTTTTTATGTATTGTTATTGTAATAACTCACACTTATCGCAGATATTTCATGTATATTTTTGTATTTATTTAAACCGCCTTTTCATAAGACTTTGTGGAAAGAAGCTTATTTCATTTTGTACATGATGTTATAAATAAATTGAAAAAAATATATATATATATTATTATTAGGCCTATACCATGTGTATTTGGGAGTTTTCATTGATCGTGAGTTTTCGTGGAAGCCACAAGAGGATTACATTTGTTCCAAACTCCGTTCATGTGCATATCAATTGAAAAAACCAAAACCAATCTTGTCTGATGATATGCTATAAGATTAGTTTATATTGCATTAGCTGAATCTATTATGTCGTACGCGTTGCTCTCATGGGGTAGCGCATCTTCGCATACAAAAAACACGATGATTCAAATTCAAAATACATTATTAAAATAGTTTGCTCTAAAAGTATTATCAATAGCATTAAAGGAAATGGTGGCGTTTATGTTAATTGCTAAATAATGCCGACAAAAGCCATGTTTAAAAAATACCATATTTACATAATAAGGGAACGAGACTGGTAAGTAAAGGAAAATTCTTCGTTCCAAGGCCCGAAAACAAACATGGTGAGCGTTGTTTAAACTAGGAAAACGCTTAAGTCCCGCCGCGTTGATGGATGAGCGTAATGTTTTTAAAACGAAAAAAGCGTAAAATGGCGATTTTTTAACAACTAATTTTTCGATTACGTTCAAATTTCACACGAAGATATTAATTCATAAAATTAAAGTCTGTGAAAAAATCATTACAATCAGATAAAGCATGCAGGTGTTATAAGTTGAAGAAATTTTTTAAAAATCGAAAAAAATCGTAAAATTGCGATTTTTACAAGAAATTATTTTTCAATTGCGCTAAAAAACGTGGCAGTTCTAAGTTCAAAGATTTCGAAGGCCTCCATAAAATCTCATCGCAATTGGATTATTGGCTTAGCCGGAATCGTGTTAACAGACACACAAAAATACAAAAAAAAGAAAAAAAAAGAAAAAAAACATTCCGGATTTTTTTTTCAGTGTAGTAGAATGGAATCTTTGCTTCGCTCGCGACGCTCATCCAATTATCTTATACCTTAAGTTTTTAATTCATTGCCTGCTGAAATTTCTCTTTTTTTTAAAATCGCTTTCTATAGAGAACGATAGCTTTCAAATATAAATGTAGTTACGTGGCCGCAAAAGTTATCTATTGTAGCTAAAGATAATGATAGAAATCGATTTCTACCGTTATCTCTGGAGTTTTACATGATCGCACTGCTGGACTATAGAGAGAAGGAATTACTGTTTAGTAAAAAGTAGGCTTACAGTTTTAGCATGTTGTAGACAACTCAACTCAACTGAACTCATCATTTCCGTTTAAGTTTGAATGGTTACTAAAACCTCTAATCATCATATTTTGAATAAAAATAATTCTGAAACATTGAACTAACTATCCACAACCTTCTTTTTGCAGATACTTTATGTACGTCGATGAAAAACTTAATTGTTCTAACTAGCATTGTTTCGTGATGTGTTCTAATTAGCTTTTGTCCCAACAGGATGCTAGAACATGGCTTCAAGCCCCACATTGAGGTTTATAATAAATCTGGTTCGTCCAGATCGTCAAGTGGTCGTGTCTTCTTCGGAATGGTCTCAAGAGTTGAGAGCGCTCGTTGCAGATGTTACTCCAAACGTAATCTTGGTGAAGATTGCAGAAATAGTGTAAGTGGAGGGGGGGGGGGGAAATTAAGTGGTGGGGTTAATTGGGCTTTGCTCTGCCACTTTCTCACACTCCTAGCGCCACCATCATAGTACCAGCCCTAGCGTAAGGCGCCTATAGTGCATTCCACAGCGAGCTGAGAGTGCCTCAGGCTACGAAAACCGGTTCCTTTCCCCAGCCGATGTTGGACATCCCCTAAAGTAGCTCGTAAATGTTGAATGGGGAGTGGTAAGGTTCTGAGATGTGGTGTTCAGTGGAAGGGGGGGGGGGGGGGGGGGAGCAATAAAATATTTTATTCAAAATGTGGTGTGTTCTTGACCTGCATTAATGGAATTCCTAAATTACCATATCATTTCGTAAAACTATGGTTTAATAATATATTTCTGAAAATCCTTGTTGTAGCAGTCCGTGTATAACTTTTATAGTTGTTTTATAGTGGCATGTACGCTTTAGCGTAAGTGTTGCAAGTAGTGGCAAATTACCTATCGATATCGAATATTATTACAATTAGGAAAAGGCAATCGACTAGTTTAGTAGATTGGAGAAGGGTTGACAGGTTGAGAAAGCATAGAAAACATAAAGGACATAAAACCCAGCCTGAAGGACTGGGGGCGACAAAACTTTTCACCTGCTGATGACAACTGCAGCTAATTTAAAGTTGTTTGTTACCTTCATCCACGACGCGTTTCGTCCTTCTGGGACTCATCAGGCGGATGGTGGCCCTAAAAATCAGCTAACTACATGCAAACAAAACTCACAACACATAACCAAACCTTGGTAGGGCCACGCAAGAAGTAAATTCTGCATGCATGTTGTCATCATCAGCAAGGTACTTCACACACCATTCATACTGTGGCACACTCACTGGTTGTGCTGTGTTGTGACTTTCCACCCTTCCTATCTCTAACCTTTTTTCTTAGAATGAATGAAGAAGCGCCCTTGCACAGCAACAGCAGGAGGGGCAGCTTTTCTCTTGTTGCCAAGGTCCTGGTTCGAATCCAGGGTAAGTCATGGATTTCTTGTCTCCCGAGCACCAGAGTTGGGAAGGAAGCCCCCTTACTGTCTGTGCTGACTGTGTGCCCCAGTATGAATGGTGTGTGAAGTAACCTTGCTGATGATGACAACATGCATACAGAATTTACTTCTTGCGTGGCTCTACCACAGGTTTGGTTATGTGTTGTGAGTTTTGTTTGCATGTAGTAAGCTGATTTTTAGTGGACACCATCCGCTTGATTAGTCCCAGAAGGACGAAACGCGTCGTGGATTAAGGTAACAAACAACTTTAAATTAGCTGCAGTTGTCATCAGCAGGTGAAAAGTTTTGTCGCCCCCAGCCACTCAGGCTGGGTTTTATGTTCTTTATGTTCTCTATGCTTTCTCAACCTGTCAACCCTTCTTCAATCATGATATCAAATATTAAATTAACTTAAATAAATAAATGCAACTGATTTTTAGTGGGGTCAGGTCTTTTAATTTAGAGAGGAACGAATGAATTTTAATTTATTTCAGGACAGTCACTGTTGTTAAAACATAAGTAATACAAAATTCAAATTATTGTAGATTGTGTCGTCTAACAATAATTAAAAAATAAAGCATACAGTAACAACACAACATGTACTTATAAAACACAGCTACAGATATACAGATCCTGTATACACATTGATACATAAATATGTACATAACAAAGCGTTTTTAATGTTAATCCCTGTTGGCACCACCGACACCAACCCACGATATTTTGCATTGGAAGCAGAGAAATTAAACATTAATTCATATGAAAGCAAGTCACTGCAGGGTGGTCATAATGTTCACAACTTTCGGTTGTATAATATGCTTTTTAGCTCCGTGAATTAAATAAAGAACTTTTATTGTCTATGCTTCCAGTTTATTGTAACTTGCCTGTTAATGGAAATAGCATGCACAAGAGGAAAACAATAACGAAGCAAACAAAGGCGCATCGGCGGATAAAGGACGGTCATGAATACGGGTCTATCTCAGTATTGTGACGAGTTTGTTAAGTTGGTCTATTCATGTTTCCTATGCCGATGGTTCCGGGTTTAAATCTCGGTACAGGCTGTGTTTACTTGTTACTTCATTCGATTTGGTATAAGAACAATAATATGTTGCTGCTTACTATTTTCCACAATAAGGAAGGAACCTTCCAAATTATGATAAGATGGTAACAAAACATTTATTCGCAATCTACCACGTTTTGACCACGTTTCTCCCAAGATACCCCCCCCTCACCACACACACACACACACACACACATACACTCACACACACACACACACACACACACACACACACACACACATATTCAATGCAAATTATAACCAATGTTACCGTGGCAAAAGGTTTTTGATAATATAACCCACACATAACAAAAACTTGTAAAAATACAGCCAAACCTTGCACACTCAAAAGAAATGAGATCTAAAAAAGGGCCAAGCTCATCTACCCTTCCACATTTATGCATTCTTAATTCATAAACGTACAGTGTCCCGTAACAACATCCTAGAAAAGCTTGGCAAAATAGAATTGCAACTTCTGTTAATTTAAACAGAATAGTTATCCAAGGTCTTTTTTTCTAAATAATTTAAACGTAATGGTCATGCAAATTCTATTTTGCCAAGCTTTTCTAGGATGTTGTTACGGGATACTGTACGTTTATGAATTGAGAATGCGCAAATGTGGAAGGGTAGATTAGCTTGGCCCTTTTTTTAGATCTCATTTCTTTTGAGTGTGTAGGCCTAAGGTTTGGCTGTACTTTTACAAGTTTTTGTTATTGTGTGGGATCTCATTACTTTTTCAAGTTCCATTGCAAAATTATTTGTTAAAATATAATAATTTTATCAAAGTTGATTTAATTTCAATGGAATTACCAATTAACAATCAAACATCCATTCAGATGTATATTGCAACTACAATTCAGAGTTTAAAATGTACCCGTCCTGATGGTCTTGTGGTTAAGACGCCTGTCTGGAATGCGGGAGATCCGTGGTTCGATTCCCTGTCGGGGCGGACTTTTTTAATTTCTGAATTGAAGTAAATAATAATGTAAAATATCTTGTGGCCCAAAGACTTGCTTTTTGTAAACAATGTAGGCGATCATTGTCAAGTAATTTTACTTGTTGATTATATTCTTGTATAAGGCTTATATTGAAACCTTTATTTGGAAGCCTTCCAGCAAACTGTTTAACTTTTTTTCCAAAAGGAACTTCATCACTATTACCTTAATGTCAATGTAAAATATAAACGTTGTAGCCCCACCCTTTTGGTCAGAATCGCTGGGCAATTGAAACTGACGTATTAGATAGTAGTAACTAACATCCTTAAAGTGATTTTAAGCATGTTTCAAGTCATATTTTCACCAAGAAGGAATGCTCGTACCCCAATCAAGTTTGGCATGTGTTGTCGGGTACCTAAATCCCCTCGATTTTGATGTATAGAGACCATTTTTTTTCGTGTACTTAACACCCCAATAGTCAGTTTTAGGCCGGGAGCCTATCGACTCTCAATCCATTTACCTATGGCGGCCATCTTAAAGATGGAACAGTGATATTTTGTAATAAAATTGCCTTTAAAATGTGTAAAACTTGCAATTTTCGGCCTCGAAACCCACGAAATAATAACTTTACTGTCATATTTGACTTCCCAATGGTCGATTTAATGGTAAAAAGTGGTGCCACATGCAAAACTTCTGTCAAAATGTGGAAGTCTTATTACACTTTAGACGCCATCTTTAAAGATGGACGCCATAAGTAAATGGATTAAGAGTCGAATGGGGTCCCAGTCTAAAACTGACTATTGGGGTGTCTAGTACACGCGTAAAAAAAATTTGGTCTCTATGCATGTTCTTTCAGTCAACTCGGCTGTCATAGAAACCAGTGAATTTTCGTAACAAAATTGGCTTAAAATTTGTAAAATTTGCAATTTACTGCCTCGAAATTCACAAAATTCTAATTTTGATGCCACATTTGAGTTCCCCATGGTCGATTTAATGGAAAAAGTGGTTCCACATGCCAAGATTCCTTCGAAATGTGAAAGTCATATTACACTTTGCGCCATCTTTAAAGATGGGCCGCCATAGCCTTAAAAAAATGGCGAGAC
>JAMZAV010015874.1:0-11201 GCA_024449915.1 Sweltsa coloradensis | reverse complement strand
AATGAAGCTCTAAGCTGACATGTCCGAAAGGTAGGCCTAGGCCTAACTATTTCCTAGGGCCTCCTAGCCTAGGAGGCTACTATAGGCCTATGATTCAACGGACTGGATAACAACTGTAGGCGGCCTATGTTATTGCTGAACAGTTTCCACACAGCCACAGCTGCTAAGCCTAGTGAACAGTTTCCACACAGCCACAGCTGCTAAGCCTAGACCCTAGGTCTAGGGGGCCTAGTTCTAAATGCATCATCTTATCACTGTGGAAGGTAGGGGCCTAGGCTAGGCCTAGGCCTAGCCCCCCTATTTTTTTTAAATAGGCCTATGTAGATTGTCTTATTATAGGCCTAGGCCTAGCCTAGTCACTAACATGGCCCAAATACGCAAAATGCAAACGTCAAAAACAAGGCATCGATCGGAGGAAAGTGTGAATAATTTTCTTCATGTTTACAAAACAGACATCCCTAACCATACTTTGCAGACATGTTTTTCACGTGCTAGGCCTAGAACAGTGCCCCATGTACGAAAAGTTTTCGACTAGGCCCTAGTACCTAACTTGTTCTACTATTCACATGAATGAATGAATAAAGCGGAAAATATATTGCTAAATACAAATGCTGAAACGCAGACATATTAAGATCACAAAACTACAGACAGAGGCAGGCGGTAGATCATAACAGCTGACTCAGCTGACAAGTCACAAATCGCGCGGCGCAGTATCTACAAATTATCGGTATGCTCCAACCACCGCCGTCCGAATTTGTATCTTACATACATCCAGACGGCGGTGGCTCGAACTCCCGCGAATTTCAAAATTAATATACTATGAACCATAATAATATGAACAATATTTGAAACGATAGTCGGATCAGTACTATTTTATAACTCCATGGTCGGATAGAGCCTAGAATGGTGTTTACCGGCCACCCTAGATGTTTATGATTGCAATGCGGTGTTGGCAGGATTAACGCCTTTAGTCAATAAGTAAACGTAGTCAATAAGTAAGTAAGTATTTTTATTCATTGGACAAATACATGGTATCAGTCAGTATAACACAATTCTCTGTAAAGAGGGATAGTATAGTGCAATGAATAATTCTAATTTTTAATTGTAACTAATAATGTTAATATCTAGGATGAATGTACGAAAAATTAAATATAACTGAGCTGAGCTAGGTCTCAAACTCTGTAATATATTAATTGACTGATGGACTAATCTGTTATCAAGATTTGAACACAAAAATGAAGATTGAACACAAGAATAAAGATTCGCGTTCGGTGGTTTCTTCCGCGAAAGTTTTTTGATTATACTCCCTGATTTGCTGTTCCTGATTTTTGGCAAACCTCATTATTCGTTTGAGTGGGATCGTCTAATAAATCAGTTTTTTTCTTTTCGTTTTCTTTTTTAATGTTTTTTTTTCTTTCTATTTTTCTTCCTTTTTTTCTTTTTTTTCATTTCTTTTTTTTTCCTTTTATCCTTTATTTTCCTTTTCTTTTCATTCCCTACCCTTTTTTATATTTGATTCATTAATTAAATACATTTTATATTATTTTCATTTGTTAACAAAATTGTTGTGTTTAAATGCATTGTTGTAATGCTAATATTTCAAATATGTACTTAAATGTAGTTTATTGTAGTTTCTGCATCTATGTAATTAGATTTATTTAGTTGTCCTCCTTTGTAAATCAGTTTTTATAACTGAATAGGATAGACGTTAAATAAATAATAAATAAATAAATAGATAGGTAGGTATTTCTATTTACGTTACATTACATTTCATACAGAGAGATATTCATTGAGCGAGTAGTAACTTTTGGATTTTAAAATGATTTCATGCTGGACTTAAAAGTTGAAATGGAGGGAGAGGTTCTTGTATTTTTTGGTAGCTTGTTATATAGAGTTTGAGCTAGATATTGTGGACCTTTTGAGAATAGGGTTAGTTGATGGTTGGGAATGTGAATTTTTAGACTTGCTCTTGTAAAACGGGAGTGGACAGAGTTGTTTAGAGGGAAAAGATTAGGGTAGGAACGGACAAAATGTCGCTGCAGCTTGAATAAGAGAGCAGGCCAGAGTAGGAATTCCTATAGTTCCTTGAAAAGCTCTCTATACAAGCATGCCTCCTGGAAACGCCAGCTATAATGCGGATTGCTCTCTTTTGGAGGGTAAATATTCTGATTGCATGGGGGGATGCACCCCAGAAAAGTAGGCCATATGATATAAATGAGTGAACATGAGCAAAGTAAACCATTTTAAATATGTGAGGATGTACTAGCTGTCTGAGCTTCCTTAAAATGAAACAATATGATCTAGGTTCTCTAGACAGGATGGTTTAGACTTCTGAGCGAGGGTTCGTTAGATTTCATCTCCGCCGACATATGTTTTTTTTACATTATTTTAATTCTTTGTCTCTCTATTATAAATAAATAAATAAATCCGTATTTAGCAGGGTTATGTAAAAAAAACAAAAAAAACGGGTTTTATAGAAAAAGCCCAGCCCGGGAGGGTTTAATTAAAAAAAACGGGTTTTATAGAAAAAGCGCAGCCCGGGAGGGTTTAATAAAAAAAACGGGTTTTATAGAAAAAGCCCAGCCCGGGAGGGTTTAATAAAATAACGGGTTTTAATGTTGTTGTTAATTGTAATGTTTTTCAAATTCATGCTCTCATTACAGCTGAAACAGAAAGTGAAATATTCCACTCTACAAATTGGCTTTTATTATTTTGACAGGGCAATGGTCAAACTAATCTCCCACCAGAGCGCAGAACAATAGGGGTTTGGTCATAGTGTTGGACGTTGATAAAATACACATTTTTTAAAAATATTTTGACGGTAGTGCATCATTATTGTGTTTGACGACAGATTTCCCACCAGAGTGGGGAATGCCATGTGTGATGCAGTCCCTGGCAGACACCTCAACACAACCCGTTGCCGGTACCCTCCGTGCAACGAGATTGAAACCATTGCTCACGTGTTGGGGTTTTGCAAAAACTACGAAACACAAAGAATAAAGCACCATAATACCATTCGAACCATGATTGCAAATGCATTCCGAGAAAAGGGGATTTGGGAAGTCCACGAAGAAGTCCCGTGCATTTCTTCAGACGGTTCTACTCGGAGAGTAGGATAATCTTGATTCGCGAGGGCAGGAAGAAAGTATTAATTCTAAATCCAACCATCCGCTTTGAACTAGGAGAGAACCTGGCAGAACATGTGAGTGAAGAAAAGAAAAGCATTTACCAACCTTGCATAAATAAATATAATAAAATAAAAATTTATTTAGAGTCTATCCACTCAGTTATATAACTGATTTTCAGTGGAGGACTTGAAATCAAAGCGACCAAGCCAACCCTATAGGTCCCGACGCAATCGACGAGTGAGCAATAACCAACCAAAGATCAATATTTTTAATAGGAAATATAGCAATCAGTGGTATGGGGACAGTGCGAACACCCGCGAATCAACGCCAGAATCAACAAGGCCGATTCAGAACAACTCTGAAATTTATTATGTGCTTCGTTGCTAGGACGGCTCCAAAGTCACCGTTTACAAACTCCTAAGACACGAACTGATGCGGACTTAAGTCCAAATCAGAAGTTAAAAAACTACTGACTTTGACGGGAATCGAACCCTGGACCTTCTGCAATGGAAGCAGATACGCTAACCACAAGACCAACGAAGCAACGAGCCACTAGCTGATCTAGCAAGAAGATACCACATTCCTGCCGAACAGTGGGCGTCATCGGTGTTCTAATAGAAGCATGTGCAGCCGTTCCTTCTTTGTTCACCCTTTTTCTTAAGCGCTATTTCATCCCCCTCTCATTATTGACCAAATTGTTCCCACTGTTTTAAAGCATTCCAACATCATTTTGCATCATCATATCTTTACAATGATGTTTATCGTTAATTTCATACTGTTGCTGTTATATATTTTCCCAAGTTATTTATTTTTGTAAACATGTACTTTTGTATTGATTAGTACGCTGGATCCCCGTGGTTATCCATACTAATTGGCCAGCTGTCAGTAAAAATTGAATTAAAAAAAAATAGATATTGAACTACCACTAATAATGAAATATGTTTGACATTGGATGAGCGAAGCGAAGATTCCATTCTACTACACTGTAGAAAAAAATCCGGAATGTTTTTTTTTCTTTTTGTATTTTTGTGTGTTTGTCCACACGATTCCGGCTAAACCGATACTCCAATTGCGATGAAATTTTGTGGAGGTCTTTGAAATCTCTGAACTTAGAACTGCACGGTTAAAAAAATCGATCGAAAAATTATTTCTCATGAAAATCGCAATTTTACGATTTTTTTCGATTTTCTTGTTTTTTCAGTTTGTATTTTTGTGTGTTTGTTAACACGATTCCAGATAAACCGATACTCCAATTTAAATAAAATTTTCTGGAGGGCTTTGAAATCTTTGGGTTTAGAAATGCCACGTTTGTGGGCGCAATCAGGCGCGTCGGAACGTTTTGGAAGTTGGGGGGGGGGGGGGGGGGGGCAAATCCATTGGTAGCTTTGTAGGGTATTTTGTAGGGCGTCTGGGGCCCCAGCCGGCGGTACTAGCGCTCGTAGCGGCGGATTCTAACATTAAATTGATGAAGCTGGCCACAGCTGACGTAAAAGCTATGGTAAATGCTTGCATTTTGCTCATGTTTATGTCAGACAAGAGTGTTATTATTTGCCTCCATATGACGTGAAAGTCGATGTCAGTACATTAAATTGTTTTATCTATGTGTCACTATAAAATTGCCGCAATCGCAGTCTGAAAGGCCGACTAGCCCTAATCGTTCAATAAAATGTAAGCCTCGCCGGCCTAGCCTGGCCTAGGCCTAGGCCTACCTAGACTGGGGCCTACAGTTCAAGGGGAACTGTCATGTCCTGCGATTGTGATACCGAATGTAGTGTTAGCATGTAGAATAATTTTGAAATGATGTGATAAGCCTAGCGTAGGTTACAAACTTTGATTGTGTTTTTTATGGGCTAGGACAAGGCCTTGGCTCATCAGACTAAAGCAAACAAACCTAGGGCTAGGCCTAGCCCTCGGGGGTAGCTGGGCTTGGCCCTAGGCCTACTTCAGGGTTTTTATTGTGAATGAATTGTGTAGGATTATTGTTTCAACGTTTTGCACAAGGTGCCCAGCCTCTAAGGTAGCGAATAAAGTTGTAGGCCCCTAGCATTGACAAAACCACTAGGCCAAGGGAAGACCTAGATCAACCAAGTAGGCCTACCCTAGGTGGTAAAAACCTATGGCTTAGGCCCTAGGGTGCATGAGGGACTTAATTTCGAGCAGAAAGTCAAAATTACTTCTACAGGCTAACAGAAGCCTACAGTCCGTAGGCCTATCACCATCGCAGGGCATGACATGACTTGACAGTTCCCCTTGAACTGTAGGCCCCAGTATGCCCCAGTCTAGCTAGGCCGCGGCCAGGCTTACATTTTATTGAACGATTAGTCAGTCTTTCAGACTGCGATTGCATCAATTTTATAGTGACACTGACATATAAAACAATTTAATATACTTCCATCGACTTTCACGTCATATGGAGGCAAGTTGACAGATGTCTGCCTCACAACTCCCGCAGTTTTAAGCTGTTTATTTCGCCCGACTTAATTTCCGTCACGTCTAACACATGACCTGCTTTGGCCAGTTCCAATCATTTTTAAAAACATTTAGGTGCATTGAAGAACGCAAGCACACTTTTAAATCCGTATTTTTATGATTATATCGGGACGCTATCGGACACTGCATATTATGGTAAAAGCCATAGAGAAATAACCGGGGAAGAGTGGAAACACAATGTTAAATAGCGGGAACCGCAAAAATTAGTTTAGAAGTTCGGAAGATTAATTCATAGAAAGCAGCACCAACATCTTTAGTGTCGCGATCTATGAATGACTCTTCCAACTATCAAGTAACAACTAGCGCAACCTAGTGACTACTGCTTGGACTATCTAGGCTTTTCGTGGCGCCGGTGGGGGGATTTCCGTTTTATTTCATGGTTTTGTTCATGTAATTGAAAGAAATGTTAAAAGTGCGTGAAGAGAGTATCCACTAACACTTTTATTATTTCTTTCAACGACTTCTGGGACTTTGGAGACCTATTGGGACATTAAATGTTCATCAATATCTGATATTGCAAACACCACCAGGTCTAGGCCAAGGCCTGCTTGCTGGAGCCAGTTCTTTTATCAGTACACACGCGTTTTATTCTGAACTAACGAGTATTTACGAATGCACTTGGCGCTGCAAGAGTGGTTTTAGAAACTCTCAAACAACTCAAAACTTTGATTTTGGCACTAAAAAAAACGAGAAACAACACAAATAGCAAAGACTGACAGCAGGCTGGAACTGCCCTCAGCTGAACCGAAAAAAGAAATGCCTATCACTGCCTTCTCGGCGCTCGCGGTAAACACAAGGAGGTAAACATCACCGTTACCATGGTTACAGTCTTCGATGGTGCTGCTTTCTGTGAATTAATCTTCCGAACTTCTTGGTAAACACGGTAGCTCGATGGTTCCCGCTCGGCTATGCTTGTTACCACCCCGTGGTAAAGGCCATGTAAAGGCCTAGTAGGAACAGTTGTTATTCATCAATATGGTTCGGGCAGCTGCCGCTTGTGCGCGCTGCCTGTAAATTCACTAGCGCCATCAGTGGCTATTCACCCTGCCTATTCGCCGAAGGCGAAAAAATTTCACTGTAACTACAGTTATTTCGTCATGTTTTAACTGAACTCGGACTCTGTAAACGATGTTTTACATCAACTATCTGTGATCTAAAAACTCTAAAAATTAACGTGAAGTGGCTCATTTAATAAATAACAACTCATTTTTTTTGTGTAATGACGAAGCATACAGGCAAACATATTTTTGTTTTACCCTCTCCTTTAAAAAAAAAAAATACTTGCTGAAGGCTGTTTATTAGTACGTTCCATATTTTTTTTAAATTACGATTTCAATTTAATATTTAACACCATTAAACACGAAAAACTACACACATACTTACACTTTACTTAACACTTCACACTACACTACTTACACTCTAAGAGGAATAATCTTCCCATTTGCCACTTCGCTATAATCACAGTCACTACACAATTCCAAAGATGACTGAACAGTGAACAGTGAACGAATAACGTTGCGACACGAGCGAACCAAATCCCAACTTGCGTCTGCCAATAACTCTAGCAAATCATTCAAAGGGATGTTTGGATTAGACTTGAGTCTGAGTTACGTGTCCACTGAGTGACCGGCACACAATACAATACGGGTGGCTGGTTATAAAGATAGTCGGAAAGACGGTTCAGGCATGGGATACGTCAGGCAACCTAACATTCCTGCTATTGTTGGGTTGTTTATTCCTGGAAATGAATTGTTGACAGGACGTTACTTTCTCAAAAAGTAGAGTAGAAATCTTGATTTTTCAACTCTAAAATCTGCCCCCCTTTGCCCCCCTGGCATGAAAGTTAGGGGGGGCAATGCCCCCCTTGCACCCCCCTGTTCCGACGCCACTGGGCGCAATCGAAAGATTATTTCTCATGAAAATAGCAATTTTACGATTTTTTTTTTCGTTTTGCTTTTTGTTTCTGTTTGTATTTTTGTGTGTTTGTTAACACGATTCCGGCTAAACCAATAATCCAATTGCAATGAAATTTTAAGGAGGCCTTCGAAATCTCTGAACTAAGAACTGCACGATTCGAAATATCGATCAAAAAATTATTTCTCATGAAAATCGCAATTTTACTTTTTTTCGATTTTAAAAAAATTCTTCAACTTATAACACCTACATGCTTTCTCCAATTGTAATGATTTTTTTACAGACCCTTATTTTATGAATTAATATATTCCTGTGAAATTTGAGCGCAATCGGAAAATTATTTCTTATGAAAATTGCAATTTTACGATTTTAATTTTTTTTAAACATTCTTCGACTTATAACACCTACATGCTTTATCCGACTTTAATGATTTTTTCACAGAACCGTAATTTTATGAATTAATGTATTCGTGTGAGATTTAAGAACAATCGAACAATTATTTTCTTAATAAATAATTGCAATTTTACGATTTTGCTATGAAGCTGAGATAATGCTAGAGCTTTTATCATTTTCATTTTCTTTTAAAAGTGAAAGGTGTTTAAGATTAAAAAACATTACATCTAAACATTACTAAGACGGATTTTATAATTTTTGTTTTGTTTGATAAATATGATTTTTGCATTGTTTGAAAATGTATGTTTTTTGTGAAAAAATCTTTATTTCCCTCAATGCACCAATTACGCTCATCCATCAACGCGGCGGGACTTAAGCGTTTTCCTAGTTTAGGTAAATGGAAGCAGTGCTTCCTTTGCTTCCCCTCAGTGCATGCCACTGCGCCATACCTTGGTCACTGCATGCATTCACCGTCTGACATTCAAAACATGGTAACAATTATTTCTTCGTGAACAAAAGCCGTTGTCATTAAATTAAATGTGCCATTCGCAGCCTATTTTTAATTTATTATTTGTTGCGAGTTAAAATCGTAAAGGATTTTGTTTAAAAATGTAAGCTGCACCCTGAGGCCTGGTGCCGGAAGTTGTTTCCTCAGACTTTCCTTCCATCAAACATAGGCCTTTCAATAAGCAATACGGATGACCAGTGTTGGATCAGTTCTTTTTTAAAATGAACTTTTTAAAAGTTCAGTTCACAGCTCAAATAATGAACATTTAAAAAGTTCAAGTTCTTTTAAAACCTAAAATTTTGAAAAGTTATTTCGTCTAAAATATGAACTAAGTTCTTTTAAAAGTTCTTTTGTAAAAAAAATTCCTTTTTTAAAGGCTGGCGTAAAATGAAGAAAACACGATGAAAAACATAAGGGGTGTTCGAGTACCAAACTACTCGCGAGTTTGAGTCTTACGTAATTGTTGAGCTGTCTTTGATCGTGTTGATGATTTGTACTACATTCTCGTCGACCAGCTTGTAAAATTATGGCAGATACTTAGCATTTTAGGCTTGCAAGATTTTTTTCCGAATTAGTTGGTGCGCATCGTTTTAACTTCGTGAATCGTAAGTGACCTTCTCATAAACAGCTGAACGTGCGTCAACGTAGGCCTACGATGGAACAACGATTTGTTATTGTTTTAAAGCGTCGACGGCGGCAAGTCGACGGCTGCTCGACGCCCGGAAAGAACTTTCAAATGAACTTTCTAAAACTGAAAAGTTCGTTCTCAAAAAGAACTTTTAAAAGTTCAAGTTCATTCATTAAAAAAAGAGTAAGTACACTGAAAAGTTCACAAAAAAAGAACGCGTTCAGGAGAACGCGTTCTTTTTAAAAGTTCCTTCCCCAACACTGCGGATGACCTTGTTCGACGATATGACAAGTGTTACACCAAGTAACCCACTGATAATATCAATCAAATAGAGTTAATCAACGAGTTATTACTTGCTTAGAATCTAGCATGCATGGTAACCACACTCCGAGCCAGGTATAACGTTATCAGCTAATGTTATCACTTTATTATACCGGTTAAAAAAGCAGAGTAGACTGGTTCTGACAGACGGATTAGGACAAACCCATTATAAATCAATCGCCTGTAATGTAATAATGACGGATGAACCAGAATGATGAGCTTGTAATGTGGCTTTATAACACTCTGTCTATCATCCAAGTGAAAGGGAACCGGTGGTTTTGTGCACAATGCAAATGTAAATAATCCCCATTCCCCATTACTTCCAAAAAAAAAATTCCTGTCCATTTTGACCCGTATTGACAGTTTCAAACCACATGGACCTCTTTGGAATCTGTACCAGCCTGTATTTGAGAACGTCCCCTTTTATGTAACTGTGTGTCCACTAATTTGCTCGTACATGAAGATTTAGAATTGGTTGCGTTTTACATTAGTTTCAACAAAGAAGGCGGGAGGCCTAAATACAACCTGCGTCTTTTCAGTTTGATGATTGAAAGAGTGTTACTTGGGTCTACACAAGGTAGACAGAGTTATCTGTTGCAAAGAAAAATACCATTTTATACCCCGACAATATAAAGAATGATTATCAATGTCTAAATCAGAAGTTTAAAATAACTATTCGACTTACAAACCGGGATTTGAACTTTGGCTATCACGAGACCAAAGAGCCTACAAAAAAAAATAATATAAAAATAAAATGAAATAGAATTTTATCAAATGGATTGGATTAAGATTGTGAAAAGCGTAATAATAACGCCGGCAAAACTTCGAACAAATGCAACAGTTCGACGACCCTAAAAAACAGTATGGATTTTTTAGCATGAGATTTGAGCTGTAAAAGAACAAGGTCGGTAGGTGCACATGATTCTAATGGTAAATTAATATTTATAAAACAAGAAGCAAAAAATAAAAGCGAGTGTATATAAACAAAGCGTAATTTTATGAATAATATCACCTTATAAACAACCTTTTTTGATCCCTTCTAGCGTTGAGTGACAAATATATTTCTAGTTTTAAGTTTGAACTCAGGAAGTTCGGCTCCCAAAAAGAACACTTGATTAATATATGATGTTTATGAATGTTTTGTGATAAAAGTAGGCGCTGTATAACATAGTGACTACATTTAAACGAAGCGGGGTTTCATGCAGAATATCAACTTATAAACAATATTTAGAAGACTTAAAAAGGAAGACACTTGCATAGAAGAATATATGAACAATGTAAAAATAAAAATTTCTGAAGAACGACATTTTTAAAAGTGAGGAATTGTAATCACAGCATTATCTGATCACTATGCGCAAGCAATCAGCATATATCCAAAAGAAAATCCTGTAAATGATAGAATTAACAACGTTTTATCGCTATCTAAATATAGGGACGAATTGATGAATAAATTTTCTGTGAGAAAAGTAAGCAATGTCTAGCACAGTAACTACAGGCAAACGAAGCGGGGTTTTATAAACAATATCACTATATGAAAACAACTTTTTTTAAACACTGCAAGTTTGAACTCAGGAGGTCCGGCTCCCAAACAGTACACTTGATTTATATGATGTTTATGATTTTTTTGTGAAAAAGTAGGCGATGTCTAACATACTGACTATATGCAAACTAAGCGGAGGTAAATGAACAATATCACTGTGATAACAACTTTTTTTGAACACTGCTAGTTTGAACTCAGTAAGTCCGGCTCCCAAACAGTACACTTGTTTTAAATTACAAGTTTATGATTTTTTTGTGAAAAAAGTAGGGAGTGTATAAC
>JAMZAV010015873.1:0-14650 GCA_024449915.1 Sweltsa coloradensis | reverse complement strand
TGCCCATCCTGCCGAGTTCCAACGCTATTGCGAGCAACGATTGGCTATTTCCAATAACTGACGCCAGCGCAACCTGGCGCAACTTCGTCTAGCCCGTAGAAGGCTCACTCGATTCAAGCGTTGTGCGCTGTTTCCTTACCGCGCGCGCGTTCTCATTGAAAATACAAAATATTTGATTTTCTGTAAATGTGTACCACGACGTCTTCAACGTATATGTGAGTGATTGTTGGTGGGAAGAGTAGGAGGGGCACATGCCCTTATGGTAGAGCCGCCTCTGGTTAGAGAGCAAGGAAAGCGATAATTGATTGAAATAATATAAAAAGTTCCTTGAAAATGTCATCACCATCGGAGTAACCATACAAAGTGAAAAAAAAAAACACCTTCAGAAGCGTTTATTATTAGGTACGCTTTGTTCACTACTCTCACCTCGTAGTATGTGTGATTGTATTTAATTTTGGGGTACTGAATTGAATAGATTTTTCAATTAATAGGCTACATGAATATACCCATAGGCACCGTCAAGAGTAGCTTCATCCATGCTTTTCATTGACTTCATTTGCCAGTTTAATTAAATCCGTGACTTTGGAGGCATGTAGGCCTATCTAGATTCCAGGACTTTTGAGTGGTTTTAATAAAGTCTTCGGGACGCCGGGACAACAGTGCATAGTGTATAATATATAACTAGGAAAACGCGCAAGTCCCGTCGCGTTGTTGAGCGAGCACCGGTACGTGCAACACGACCCGAGTACGACATTCCCATAATGTTACATACCAACATAGGCATACCGAAGACAAAAACTTTCAATGTTGAATCTTCACTGCCTCCTTGATTTTTTAACATCATTTTTTGAATTATAATTACCAATAAGTCTTTAAGGTCTTGACCGATTTAGCTGAAAATTTGTAAAATAGGAGAGAATGTTGTACTTATTGACCCTGCAAAATTTCATAACAATCGGAACGTTTTTATTTTTTTATTTTATTTTTTATAACCAACGATCGGATTTTGTTCAAAAACTATACGTGTTTAAAGTGAAATCCAGGGGCAGCACTGTCGGTGGGCGTAACGTGCATCATGGCCGGCCGGAGTAGCATAAGGAGTAGTCCTTCCCTAAGCAGCTGTGTATAAACTGACGATTTGAATGCTCAATAATTAATCGTTGGTGAATGTTGTGATATGTAATTAGGATGTAAATTAATGTTATGACATTAGTTAGCCTGTTGTGATGTTCAAAGTCATCCTGCAACTCGTTGAAATATATTTATTTCCTTTTCCAAAGAGTCAATTTAGGCCTACTTTTCCCGATCGGTCCCGATTTGATTTCCTACAAAACCAGATAGTTCCGGGCCATGTGTGACAAAATTATAGGAAATTATTTTACTTGCATCCATGTAATTTCTAATAGACTAGACCTACAGCCATTTCGTTAACCCATTTATTCGGAAAAAGCTGTTTCCCGTAACCTAACGTACGTCGTTGGTGGTGCTAAACTCGGAAACTCGCAGCTATAGGGCCTAGGCCCTCCTACGGAACGCCTTGATCTGTCTGAGAAACAATTTCGTGCTCAAAATCGTTATCAGGATCTTTTCTCCATGGGCGTAATATTATTGGTATTGACCAGCGTTAGTTTATATAAGTTGCCGAGCAGGCTCGAAAATATCAAACAAATGATTGATGTGGTGTGTGTACACACGCCCACTCATAGGCCTAGAAATGAACGACCTTATGACTAGCTGATGCTCGATCATCGCATGTTTTTAACAATCTTGCAATTTTATTTCATTCAAAGATAGTTTTAATATAATCTTACACTATTAAACGTCTCCTACAGTATTTTTTCACGATTTAACTGACATAAACATCCTACATTGAGAGCTGTGTGTAGGCCACACACGCCCACTTCTAGGCCTAGAAATGAACGAACTCATGACAAGCTGACGCTCCATCATCACGTGTTTTTAACAATCTTACCATTTTATTTTATTCATAGATAGTTTAAATATAATCTTACACTATTTAAACGTCCCCTACAATACTTTTTCCCCGATTATACCGACGAAAACATCCTACCCTACTCCGGGTTACTTCAAATGTTATCGTCCCCGAAGTTCAACTTTCACGCTCGTTTTCATTAATATTTTCCTATCTAGGATGTATACGATGTGGCTACAGATATTCCACTAGACTTACAAACTCAATTTCATAAATTGGTGGTGTAGTTTTGTCTTTATTGAGTGTTTATTTCAGTCGTGATCCAATGCAAGTGCCATAGGAAAACATACTTATAAGCGGCCATATCGCAACGCAATGCTACTCCGGCGGGTTCGCGCTTCGCTCACCAGATGTCAGCCACTTTGCTTTTAAATCCAAATACAGCAACCCGCCTAGGTGGTATGTACATGTGTGCAAAATTTCAGGTCGATCAGAGAAACGGTGCGACCTGTACCGAAGCAGTAACAGAAAGAAAAAAAAACAGACATTCGAGCCATAAGAGACAAGTGGAGACGCTCGCTACCCTCACTCAATAATAATAACCGGTACTGTTCTAGCTAATCTGGGATGTATGGTTACCTTAATAGTTGGTAGGCCTACACTCTCCATAGGTTGTTCATTGGCATTAATTAATGGTCATCATGAGTGTTTCTGAAGGAATGGTGTGTGCAGCTATTAATTGTTCAGTAAATAGAGGGAACCGTCCTGAACTGTAATTTTTCTCGTTTACTAAGGACCCGGCCCGGAACGGTAGGCCTAAGCAGTAAGCATAGTCCTTATATTTTCTTAATAATGGTAGGCCTACTTACATTTTCATATTCGACAAGACGTGAATCCATTCTTTGCAATTTTTCCATAGTGGACAGAAATTAAAACAAAAACTGTCGTCGAGTATGGATTAACTCGTAACGCACTATTAGAAATGCCACCGACTTCTGTGCTGCATGTTTAATCAGGCAAAGCTAATTTTTGATTTTTATTTTCAGATAAAACCATAAAAAAGATACCTACTTGTTATAGTTGCTTGCTTCAATTCAAGGTAATCTAGGCCTAGAAGGTATTGGTACTTTCTCAAGATGTTTTGGAAATACAATCACCAGTCTTCACCACATATTGATACATTATTGAACAAAGATGTAAGTAGCCTACTGTACCATTAAGATAAGGCTCGCTCTAGAAGAACCCGGTAATACCTTCCTTGTACCGTTACATACTGTAGGCTAATGCTAAAATCATTTCCAACATTTCCTGTTGCTGGGCTTTGTTCCCTGATCGTTGATGAGCGATCTTAATAGCTAAGCGGATTAGCCTAACAATTAGGGGTTTTGTGGTAGAGGACTGAATTTTGGATTGTATACTCAGACCAATATTCTAAGAAAATTGCCTCGGGGTGCCATGACAAAATCCGTCCGGTTAAGGGGGTAGAAGGGGGTGAAAAATGACATTTTTTGAAAAAAATCAAACTAATTTTCATTCTAAGATTTCAAAAATAATACATATTGTGGATAAAAGTCCCAACATTTAACTAAAAAATATATGTTACCATGTATAGGCTTATCTAACCAGATTTTACACCCTTTGCCTTTTTTTTCACAAATTTACTCACTGTGCTGTGAGGATCAGCCTATCAGTCATGGGTTAAGTGATGAAGACGTGAATTTTGGCTAAAACACTCGGCTAAGAATTTTCTCGATTTGTTTAGTCGTAAAACACTCCCGTAGGTGTAATTGATATTGTTTACTACAATTCAGAAATTAAAAAAATCCGCCCAAACAATTTTTTTTTTTTAAATTTTAAAATTTCTGAATTGTCCGCCCCAAACAATTTTTTTTTTATATATATTTTAATTTCTGAATTGTAGTAAACAATATCAATTACACCTACGGGAGTGTTTCCCGACTAAACAAATCGAGAAATAAACCCTCGCTCATACCTGCGTAAAGGTAATGACATTATAATTAATGTTTGGTGGTCAGTTCAAAGGCAGCAGATATTTGTTGCAGTACTGTTCCATCCATTCAGATGTATAATGCAACTACAATTCAGAGCTTAAAATGTACCCGTTCTGATGGTCTAGTGGTTAAGACGCCTGCCTGGAATGCGGGAGATCCGTGGTTCGATTCCTGGTTGGGGCGGACTTTTTTAATTTCTGAATTGTAGTAAATAATATCAATTACACCTACGGGAGTGTTCCGGACTAAACAAATCGAGAAATAAACCCTCGCTCATACCTGCGTAAAGGTAATGACATTATAATTAATGTTTGGTGGTCAGTTCAAAGGCAGCAGATATTCGTTGCAGTACTGTTCCATCCATTCAGATGTATAATGCAACTACAATTCAGAGCTTAAAATGTACCCGTCCTGATGGTCTAGTGGTTAAGACGCCTGTCTGGAATGCGGGAGATCCGTGGTTCGATTCCCGGTTGGGGCGGACTTTTTTAATTTCTGAATTGTAAATAATATCAATTACACCTACCTACGGGAGTGTTTCCCGACTAAACAAATCGAGAAATAAACCCTCGCTCATACCTGCGTAAAAGTAATGACATTATAATTAATGTTTGGTGGTCAGTTCAAAGGCAGCAGATATTCGTTGCAGTACTGTTCCATCCATTCAGATGTATAATGCAACTACAATTCAGAGCTTAAAATGTACCCGTCCTGATGGTCTAGTGGTTAAGACGCCTGTCTGGAATGCGGGAGATCCGTGGTTCGATTCCCGGTTGGGGCGGACTTTTTTAATTTCTGAATTTTAGTAAATAATACTCAGAAGAATGTTCTTTAAAAAATGGCTCGAGGTGCCCTCAAAAAAGTTGCTTATAGGAGAAAGAGGGGGGTGTACTAATTGGGGTTGATAAAACTAAAATAAATAAATCCGTATTCAAATATAATATTTAGAATGCCAAATTAATATTATTGTAGATTAAGGTCTAAACTTTAATTTAAAAAATGAAAATTTCACCATATATGTAAATCTGATCAGATTATGCGCCTTTTGCCCAATTTTCACAAATTTCCTCAATATTACGAAAGTGTATCGTGTGACCACTCGTTTTGTCCCAAATTATTCCAATATTACGAATTAGGACAAAAAGAAGTTTTGGTAATACCTTAGGTACATTTTCACTCAATGAACTTTACCCCATTTTCTCAAATTTACTCAATATTAACGAAAGTGTATCGTGTGACCACTCGTTTTGTCCCAAATTAATAAAAAAATACGAATTACGACAAAATAAGTATTCTACACGGTTTGGGAACATATATAGTCATGCACTTTGAAAATAAAGAAGAGTTTAATCAAAAATAGTTTAAAAATTCTTAACGAAATTACGGTAAAGGAATTACTGAACACTTTTGCTTTGAAACAGTGTTATATGTTGGTAAAGCAGACTCCCATGTTTAGTAATCACCCTTTTTTTCATTAGACCATCAGTAACCACTTGCCATACTACCACGTCTGATAAACGGGCGTCAGGGAGTGTAGTGGGTGTTGCTATGTCAAAAGTAGATGGCATGTGAAACAATGACTTAGCAGGGTAATCAAATTTTAAATATATTGTGTGGTTTTTGGGATATTAAAAATGTTCAGGGATTTTATTTTTTCATAAAACTTATGGTGGTAAGTGCTCCTGGGGAATAGTGGCCAGGGGAGGTGGGGAGAAAAATGTCAAGATCATATCAAATTACCTAAAAGGCCAAGAAAAGTAGGTAGGTACTTTTATTTTTTGAGAATTTCAACCAATCCAAAAAATTGGGGGAGGGAGAGGGTGAGGGTAGTAATGACTTTGGTATGGGGTCGTAGGATGCTAAATGACAATTCAGATAAAATCCAAACAAATGACCTATTGAGGGAAAGTTTTTTTTTTTTTTGGGGGGGGGGGGTAATTTTGCAAGGGGGTGTAGTCTGTAAGAAGGTGGTGATTTCAAGGTTGGAAAGAATCTGTTAAAATGACCAGCAGGGGAAATAATTTTTCATTTTCATTTTTTTTTTAGAATGAAAAAATGAGGGGGGGGGAGGCGAGTACCAATAATCGTGAATTTAGGAGGGGTTGGGGAGGGTGGCGGTTGCATGTGTCAATGTCAGATGAAATGTGACCATATTATCATTTTGGTAAATAAAATATTGATCTTGGGACTAAATTCACAAAATACTGGGGGGTTGGGGGGGCAAAAGAATGGTGAAGACGCTAAAATGTCAATGTGGGATAAGATCCGATAAAATTTATGTAAAGGGAAAAACATTTTTATATTTTTTTAAAATAATTTTGATTTTAAATAGTATTAGGCCCTAAGACAAAACAAGGGTTTATTAATGGTAGGCTAAGGGGTTAAGAGTAACATTTAACCATATGCAAGCATTATTTAAATATATTATTCGCTGGGGTAGTTCCGTTACCAAGGGTCGAAATTCCGGCACCGAAAATAAAAACCTTTAAACAGTTTAAATATCATCCAAAAGCTTTTCAATAATTTGCATTAGACCATCATTAAGAGTTAGATTAATCCACACGCAAGCATTATTAATCAAATCACCTCGCCTCCCCCCACCCCCTCCCACACACGCACACGCACAATCGTTTTTGCACTGCGAATACAGTCAAACGCAGGGCGTCAATAGGATATAAACCAAGCCGCAGTTAATGGAAGAAGTCCCCGACGACGACCCCCCACATACCAGACAATGTTAACGAGAAGGACCCTGCTTTCTTTTATCGTCTTATATGATCAGTGAGGAATACACTGGGCCAAATTCTACCCCGGGCGCAGGCGGGGTAAATTTGTTAAGAGTTGCTGATTGATATTGCCATTGCCATATATTAATTTTTGTTGCTAATTCTTTCAAAACATACTTATACTACCTACTAATAAAACAATAGTTACAAAAACCATATAAATGGGGGGATCTATAGATCACAAAGACTCATCCATTAACGTGACTGTATCATAAAGCGTTAGCAAAGCGGCCTGTATTCACAGTACATGATTCAAACATCATGAATGTTTTATTTGATCCAATAGGTACGTTGAAACTCGACTACAAAACCAACAATTTATTATGTTACTCTAAATAGGCTTTTTGACACCTTGTTCTTAAAAAATGGTCAAAGATCATGTGTGAATATGTACCCAAGGTTTAAAAAACTTATTTTCATCCTAATTCTTATTATTGGCATAATTTGGGACAAAACGAGTGGTCACACGATACTCTTTCGTTAATATTGAGTAAATTTTTGAAAATGGGGTTAAAGTCCATTGAGCAAAAATGTACCCAAGGCATGACAAAAACTTCTTTTCGTCCTATTGGAATAATTTGGGACAAAAAGAGTGGTCACACGATACACTTTCGTAATATTGAGGAAATTTATGAAAATTGGCCAAAGGGCGCATAATCTGATCAGATTTACATATGGTGAAATTTTAATTTTTTTAATTAAAGTTTAGACCTTAATCTACAATACATATTAATTTGGCGTTCTAAATATTATATTTGAATACGGATTTATTTATTTTAGTTTTATCAACCCCTATTAGTACACCCCCTCTTTCTCCTATAAGCAAGCAACTTTTTTGAGGCACCTCGAGCCATTTTTTAAAGAACATTTCTTCCGAGTGTTTTAGCCAAAATTCACGGCTTTATCACTTCACCCATGACTGATAGGCTAATCCTCTCAGCACAGTGAGTAAATTTGTGAAAAAAAGTCATAGAAGGGTTTAAAATCTGGTTAGATATAGGCCTACATATATGGTAATTTACTAGGAAAACGCTTAAGTCCCGCCGCGTTGTTGGATGAGCGTAATTGGTGTATTGAGCTGCCATGTGTTGTGCGATTTTTCTGTTGTTCTGTGGCAAAATCATTACTAAGTTGAAATTTTTTTTAATTAAATTAAATTAAATTAAAAATTAACTTAATTTTTTTAATTTTTTTAAAATTAATCAAAATTGTTAAAAAAATTGTAAAATTGCGATTTTTATAAGAAATAATTTCTCGATTGCGCTCAAATTTTACATTAATATATTAATTCATAAAATAAAGGTTCTGCGAAAAAATCATTACAATCGGATAAAGCATGTAGGTGTTATAAGTCAAAGAATTGTTTAAAAAAAGAAAAAACCTGTAAAATTTCGATTTTTATGATAAATATTGTTTCAATTGCGCTCAAATTTCACAAAAATATCTTAATTCATAAAGTAAAGGTTCTGTGCAAAAATCATTAAAATCGGATAAAGCATGTAGGTGTTATAAGTCGAAGAAATGTTTAAAAAATCGAAAAAAATCGTAAAATTGCGATTTTCATGAGAAAATTTTTTTCGATTGCGCTCAAAAACGTGGCAGTTCTAAGTTCAGAGATTTCGAAGGCCTCCATAAAATTTCATCGCAATCGGAGTATCGGTTTAGCCGGAATCGTGTGGACAAACAGACAAAAATACAAAAAAAAAAAGAAAGAAAGAAAGAAAAAAAAAAACATTCCGGATTTTTTTCTCCAGTGTAGTGAAATGGAATCTTCGCTTCGCTCGCTACGCTCATCCAATAATTTTTTAATTAAATGTTGACTTTTATCCACAATATGTATTATTTTTGAAATCTTAGAATAAAATTTTTTGATTTTAGAATTTTCAAAAAATGCCATTTTTTCACCCCCTTCTACCCCCTTAACCGGACGGATTTTGTCATGGCACCTCGAGGCAATTTTCTTAGAATATTGTTCTGAGTATACAATCCAAAATTCAGACCTCTACCACAAAACCCCTAATTGTTCTTGTATTTTCCTTTAATCCGCTTGACTATAAGCCTCGATATCTGTTTCGGTAGCAGGAAATGCTTTTAACTCTGATACGAACTAGACACTTTTGCATAGGTACTCTTTGTTTTTATGTTCATGTGCAACCTTTTGTAATCATTTAGTAGGCCTATAAATCCAAGGTAAAATTGATTTAAATCAGTATTTTTATTAAAAAATCATTGATTTAGCCTAAATCAAAATTTACAAAATGTTCTGTGTATGTATGTTGTGTAGCTAATCCATTGACATCTTGCCAAGGTGGCCTATAGGCTATAGTGCTAGACCAACTAAAATATTGTTTTAGGGACAGACCCTACCCTACTCACACACTAATTCAAAATAGACTGCCCTATAGGCCTATGCTGCTAAGTTCTATGCATCACATTGGGCGCAAGTTTGGTTTTAAGAAACAATGACCAGGCCCTCGTGTGGTTTGTGGTCAATAATGTTGTTTTTAGGGATGGGAAAAAGCGTTTAATTTCGTAAACGTTTAACCCCTTGAACTAATCGCGTTTAAACGTTCTAAGCCCTATTTTTTAGGTAGGCAGAGGCCCAGGTTCTACAGCAAAAATCGTAATTTTGTACTTATAACCGGCCGACAAATAATTAACAACGGTTTTATTTTCACTCTTGCATTTAACTAGGAAAACGCTTAAGGCTATTCCAGAGCACTCTTACCGATATTTTGAAAGTCAACGGAAAATGGCTAAAAGTTGGTTGGATGAAAGATGAACTTGAATAAAAAAGGAAAAAAAAATAACTTTTTTTTTGGACGGGACAAAAGCTCTATTTTGGCCAAAATATGCAAATTTTGGGTCATTACGGAAATGAATGTTTTAGATGCAATATTTAATTTTTAGCTATGATTTTTTTTTGTTGCTTCAACACATTTGTCTCTGGACTGAGTACAAGGGAAACTAATTTTATGAAATAACTTTTGATGAACGATTTTTTTCGTGTTCCGGTTCAAAACTCTTTTTTGTACCATGTGACAAAAAAATCGTACATCGAACATTATTTCAGAAAATTCTTTTCCCTTATACTCAGTCCAGAGACAAAGGTGTGTTGAAGCAATAAAAAAAAAATCATAGCTAAAAATTAAATATAGCATCCAAAACATTCATTTCCGCAATGACCCAAAATTTGCATATAATGGCCAAAATAGAGATTTTGTCCCGTCCAAAAAAAAGAGATTTTTTTTCCTTTTTTATTCAAGTTCATCTTTCATCCAACCAACTTTTAGCCATTTTCCGTTGACTTTCAAAATATCGGTAAGAGTGCTCTGGAATAGCCTTAAGTCCCGCCGCGTTGTTGGATGAGCGTAATTGGTGCATTGAACTGCCATGTGTTATGCGGATTTTCTGTTGTTCTGTGAAAAAATCATTACTTAGTCGAAGATTTTTTTAAATTGAATAAAATAAAATAAAAATTAACTTAATTTTTTTAATAAATCGTAATTTTTTAAAAAGAAAAAAATCGTAAAATTGTAATTTTCATGAGAAATAATTATTCAATTGCGCTCAAATTTAACACGAGTATATTAATTCATGAAATTAAGGTTCTGTTAAAATATTATTGGATGAGCGTAGCGAGCGAAGCGAAGATTCCATTTCACTACACTGGAGAAAAAAAAACCGGAATGTTTTTTTTCTTTTCTTTTTTTTTTCTTTTTTTCTTTTTTTTGTATTTTTGTGTGTTTGTTAACACGATTTCGGCTAAACCGATACTCCGATTGCGATGAAATTTTATGGAGGCCTTCGAAATCTCTGAACTTAGAACTGCCACGTTTTTGAGCGCAATCGGGAAATTTTTTCTCATAAAAAACGCAAATTTTACGATTTTTTTCGATTTTTAGAAAATTTCTTCGACTTATAACACCTACATGTGCTTTATCCGATTGTAATTATTTTTTTACAGAACCTTAATTTCATAAATTTATATATTCGTGTTAAATTTGAGCGCAATCGAATAATTATTTCTTATGAAAATTGCAAATTTTACGATTTTTTTTCTTTTTTAAAAATTACGATTAATTAAAAAATTAAGTTAATTTTTTATTTTATTTAGTTTAATTTAAAAAATTAAGTTAATTTTTTATTTAATTTAATAAAATTAAAAAAAATCTTCGACTAAGTAATGAATTTTTCACAGAACAACAGAAAATCCGCGTAACACATGGCAGCTCAATGCACCATATACGCTCATCCAACAACGCGGCGGGACTTAAGCGTTTTCCTAGTTACAATAGGATAAAGCATGTAGGTGTATAAGTCAAAAAATTGATTAAAAAAAGAAAAAACCTGTAAAATTTCGATTTTCATGAGAAATAATTTTTCGATTTCGCTCAAATTTTCACACGAATATCTTTATTCATAAAATTAAATTAAGGTTCTGTAAAAAAATCATTACAATCGGAAAAGCATGTAGGTGTTATAAGTCGAAACTTTTTTTTAAAAATCGAAAAAAAATCGTAAAATTGCGTTTTTTATGAGAAAAAATTTACTGATGCGCTCAAAAAACGTGGCAGTTCTAAGTTCAGAGATTTCGAAGGCCTCCATAAAAATTTAATCGCAATCGGTGTATCGGTTTTAGCCGGAATCGTGTTAACAAACACACAAAAATACAAAAAAAAGAAAAAAAAAAACATTCCGGATTTTTTTCTCTAGTGTAGTGAAATGGAATCTTCGCTACGCTCATCCAATGATCCAGCACTTCCACCATGTGTCATAGACAAGATGTCTTAATAATACAGCCTACTAGACGTTTTGCGAATTTAATAACCTCGAACCGTCCACTAAACTTTTAAACGTCCCATCCCTAGTTGTTTTTAATTTGAATGTCTTGGCATGGGTCACATCTATCTTGCTCTCTTGAATTATAAAGTTTGACAATTCAAACATGAATATATTCTGCCCATAGGCCTAATTATTATACCTAGAAAATTGTGGTGGTGTCACTTAGCCTACTCATTAGTAGGCCTAATTCATAGGTCATTATGCCACATTAATTGGTTTGTTTTGGCCTATTTTGTTTATGTAGTATCTAACTACATAATAAAACAGAAAAAATGAAAATAAGTGTGACATTTAGTAACTCTAGGGAATTTAAAAAAATCAAAAAATCGATTTTAATCAAATAATTCAGGAACCCTGCCTACAACCTCTACAGAGTGGTATAACCACTCCTCTAATGTATAAGTAACTTTTATATGTTAAATATTAATTTGTGTTTCAATATTTGTAGTGTACTAGTAGTAGTGTGTATTAATCTGTCATACTATAATTTGTATCACACATTTAAAGGCTGGATGTAAGAAAAGGCCTCACGGGCCTTAATCCCGCCTATAATAAAGTCCTAAATCAATCAATCAATCATACCCTGGCAAAAGATGATAATAACAAATAACAGTATGTTTTACCTTCCAGGATTATGAAGTTTCCGGTATTTTATCGCAATACCAAAGCCATTCTATCTTTAACACTTTTCCCTTATCGGTAGTTATAACCAGTCTTGGGCACGTTCCCCCAAAAAAGGAACATTGAAAAGTTAAGTTACTTCTGCCTAAAAAGGAATTGAGACGTTCCTCGTTCCTTTTCAATAAAAAAGGAACTGAAACGTTCCTCGTTCCTCAAAAGGAACTTAGTTCTTTTCAAGTTCCTTATACCATCACTGATTTAAACAATAATAAATGTGAAATGAGTTATTTTATCATCACTCTTATTTATTAAAGTGAGTCCCAGGCCATCTGACGAGGGTGGCGCCATTTTCGAAAACACAAGATGTCACATTGATATTTTTCACACTGCAGTAAACGATATCAGGAACTGGAATTCGCCGGGATTACGACGGCAAAAGGAACTTATAAAGGAACGTTAAATTCGTTCCAAGTTCCCACGAAATAGTAACTTTGACGTTCCAAGTTCCGTTCCCTCAAAAGTTCCTGAAAAAAGGAACGCGTTCCCAGGAACGCGTTACTAGGAACGCATTCCTCCCCAAGGCTGGTTATAACAATACTACTACTGTGCCTCCTTCATTTCACCCATTTAACGGAGGAATATTAAACATTTTGTTTTTGTTATGGTATAACAATGTGTGGGCTTATGCTAGATTCCCGACATGGATGTCGAAGCGCCCGGTCGCTAGAACGCAGGAAACATGCGTTCTTCCCATCTCTGAGTGGCAGTCCCCTAAATGTAAATCGGAGCCCTCTTCGTGATTTCCTCTGCTTTCGACGTCAATGACAGAAATCGAACGCAATAATAGACTTTTTTTTAAATTTCCAGCGTGCGTGCGTGTGAGAAAATTATAATAGGAGCTTAAACTATTTTAGAAACCCCACATGCCCCAAAGGGGTGTGAGGGCCTGTTTTTGTAGGCTACTAGGGTCCCCAGTTGCTTAGGCAGGCAGGTCAATAATTCATAAAAAATTTAGCTCCTATTATTACTGGGATCTTGTGGACAATTGTATAACTAACAATAAATTGATTCATTTTTAAAATTTACACATGTTTAGTTTTTAAAGTAGGCCTACTTAGCCTAGTATACTCAATTTTTGTTACACCCTATCTCTCCTCCTCTCCTTTCTCTCTCTCTCTTATATATTATATATATATGGTTATATATCCCGTCCCTCCCCGATTTTATTAACCTAAAATTTTAATTATTGTACTTTTTTAATTAATAGGAAGCTTCGAAACATTTTTTCAGGCGCTTGTTGGAGAGCGTAATTGGCATTGAGTGCCATGTGTATGAGATTTTCTTTTGTTCTGTAAAAAAAATCATTACAAGCCAAAGAAATTTTTTTAAAAAAAAAAATTTGTTTTTAAAAAAATGAAAAAATTGAAAATTTGCGATTTTTAGAAAAAATAAATTTTTCGTTGCGCTCAAATTTTACCGAATTATAATTGTATGTCAATGACCGTGTTCTGCTCGCCCCCCCCCCCTTTGTTCTCACATATGCTGACGATTTTACATATTTGTGCTGGGGGGAAAAGGTGCAGAGGCTGCTAAGTTTGCGCAAATGGAATCGACGCAAAAGTTCTATGGCCCAGAATAACCCGCTGGCAAAGAATGCCACAAAAACGCGACAATGTTTTTAACCGGGGCATAGAAAGGCACGCCCCCTCGACTTATACTATCGGGGGGAAACCCGCTGCCCGGAATAAATCACCTCGTTCCCTTTTGGGATTACTATCGAAGCCCGTGAAGTGGGACCTGCACATGATAATCTCGCTAAAAAAGAGCACGGCCTGCTGTATGAATTGGCAAAGAAAGAATAGGACCTGGCCCGGCTAGAACAGTGTATTTTGCTTTCTTCAAATCCTTCTTCGTTAGGATCCATCTATGGGGGTCCCCAGTAAGAAAATTTTTGAAGTTTTTTTATAAGAAAAGACTGTCGAATTTTAAAGGAGTTGGTAGGGGGCATCTTGCGAAGCTTTTCTCTGAGATGGTATCTTTCCTTAGGGATCTTAATTTTGAAACGGTATGAGCACCCGCAAGAGACTACATGAATTTAAAGAAATGAGGACGCCCCAATTTTGCCACCCGACAGCAGAGAGAAACCTACACCAGGGGGCACAGTGAGGCTAGCCCTGGGACGAAAACCCTGTAACCAGGGGGGCCCATATACAATAACCTGAGCTGGCCCGGCATTGGGGGGGGAAGATAGTTTTAAAAAAACTAAAAAAACCCTTTTTATCTGTAAATCATTTTTTTTAGACGATTTTTTTGTGTTTAGTTGAACTCTTTTAGATTAAATTTATACTACTACTGGACTATGTATTATCCCATGTACCCTGTTACTTATGGGGATCTTTATGTAAATAAAAATGAAAAAAGGAATATGAATTTTAAAAAAAAGGGGGAAAAAA
>JAMZAV010015872.1:0-11799 GCA_024449915.1 Sweltsa coloradensis | reverse complement strand
ACTGTTGAAAGCATAAATAATTTAAGTAGGACAGGGTCATTCAAGTTGATACGTTGTAAAACCTGGCAACAAATGCAACCTAAAATGCCAAGCACTTGAGTCGCAAGTTTTTTAACTGATCAGTGCTCAGCTTATTTTGTTCGATTAGGCCTGCAACTCTTCCACCCAAGTAAAGTTGATCGAAGTTAGGTACGTGTGAGGATCTTTCGGATTGATTAGATGCGCATCCGTTTTAACCACATACTTACACATACAAACAGAATTCTGCACCGGATCCTTCCTTCTCTCGTTATCTGTTGGATGCCCTGTATATGTTTGAAAAGGATTCTTCCTAGTCTCAGTGGATCTATACCGGAGCCCCTATTGTGTTCCCTAGGACCTACATTGTCTACTGGATTTCTGTCCTAGCCTTTTCTACCACAACTTTATATGGTCCCTTGTCTCTCTGTGAATAAGAGTTAGGCTCCCTTGGGCCGACTACTTTTTTTTTATTAATCTTGTTTGAGTCCTCTATACTGAGGTGTCTCTTTTTGTTTTCAGTTGTTTGATCAACAGTGATGTCCATGAGGACGGGAATGTTGTCACCCATAACCACTATGGATGACCTGTGGCGCGCTGAACCCTTGAATCGAACAGGAGCAAGCCCCCTCTTACAGGACCCACCCACCCTCACAAATAAACACATGAATGGGGGGTCTGGGGGGGTAGCAACATGCGGGTCCGGGGCGCATAGCCCCGGAAAAATTTTCAATTCCTAGGGTGTGTTTGGTGCGTTTTAACGAGTTTTAAGCACAGAAAATACCTTTTTGGTAACAGAGTTACAGAATACAAACCCATTACATGCAAGAAAAAAACAAAATTCATCAGTCCTCCAAGACGTTTTCATTGTTCTTAATTTTCACGCCCCATACACATGCGGGTCCGGGGCGCATAGCCCCGGAAAATTTTTCAATTCTTAGGGTGTGTTTGGTGCGTTTTAACGAGTTTTAAGCACTAGAAAATACCTTTTTGGTAACAGAATACAAACCCATTACATGCAAGAAAAAAACAAAATTCATCAGTCCTCCAAGACGTTTTCATTGTTCTTAATTTTCACGCCCCCTGGCTGGTCTGGTCCCCGTTTTGCACTTAGAAATTTGATCGATAGATAGGTTTGATTTCATTTGATTTGTTTAAACAGATTATATTATTAAAACGTCCTAAAAGAAAAACTGGGACAATTACCCGTACCGGGTGTTTTTTCTAGGGACAGCAGGACAGGTGCCTGAATTCCAGGATTATTAATATGGAAGGTAGAAGTCTAGAAGATAACAATTCAGTAACATTACCCTCCAACATAGAGAAAAGAAATATTTTAATTGAAGAAACGTATGTAAAATATCAAGTCAAATTTAATTCCTTGTGCAAAATCAAATCATATCCAACCTCTTACATTTTAAGATACATCGTTATATGATTACACAAAATACAGAAAACATCATTAAAGATTTAAAGAGCCAACGAACCGTTGGCTGAACCATGGCCGTTTTTATGTGATTTATTTTAACAGCTGTTATATAATGAATAATAAACTTTATCAGACCTGTGGTGTTTACGCATATTAGGATTTCCTATCAATGTCCATCCTTTCCCACCGGCTGTGATGTATTCTGTATCACAGCCCGCAATTGCGTTTGTCAGCACTATGCTGGCAAACTCGCTACTCAGTGCCCTCTCAGCGCTCCGTCGGAAAGAAGCTCAAGTCTCTCGCTCGTAGAGAACGCGTGTGTGTTTTCTACGCACTGTACTCGCACCTCGCCAGTGTACACGTATACAGTGTACCTGGAAACTATTTCTTTTGTGTTTAACGTTATTAGTGTATATTACTTCACCATTATAATCGCTCTCGACGCCGACGCCCCCGACGCCCCGACGCCTGCCGACCAGCTGAGAAATCTACACGCCAGCCGTCCTGCTACCTTGCCCAGCCCATACAGCAAGTCGGTAAGTGATTTCAGTTTATTTCGCAGCTCGGTTTCACTAACTCTCCGTCTCTCACGGTATTCTCGATTCAAAAATCCTAATTATACAGTCCACTAACAACCCCTCCCCCCCCCTCATCGAATACCTAGTCGTCAGTTGGCCCCCTCGCCCTACACTAGGTCGCTTGTAGGAATATCTCGCCTACGCGCTAACAAAGTTGGTTCCTCCTGGCGCCGAATCTTCAGCCAGTTTTCATTGATTCTCACATCATATCATTTTGTCCAGTTTTACTTTCATGTAAATATCTAATCTCCCACGTGTCTCTTATCGCAGTCACACGCCTCAGTACATGGTAACATGATCCTCGCCTGTCCGCACTCGACGCTTATATCTGCGTCAGCACCTCGGCTCGTATTCGTACGTGCTTGTAATCCACCTCGGCGCTCATCTGAACATTGTTCAACATTGTTCAGCGCTATCTCGTGTTCTTCTCTCACATTGCATTTTCTATCTGGAAATGTAATCGCACTCTCAGATTTCGTTCACACACAATTGCAATAATTATTTATAATTGCAAATTATAATTCACTGTCTGTCCTTGATTTTCGTCTGCTTATTTCTACTTGTCGACTTACTTGTCACTTCGTCTTACTTTCACGTTGCACTTATTAACATACAACATGTCTGAACAGCAGAAACAGCAAGCCTCAGCCTTTGTCAAAACTCGCGAAGAACTGTTTGCATCTGCGCAACGCATATATGAAGCTTTTAATAATCTTAAGCCCGACGACGTACCACTCTTCAAGCCTCGCTTTGACGAGCTCTTGTTTCTACAAAATAAATTTGATAAAGTACAAGAATCTATCATCGTATTCAATTCAAAATTGGAAGAAACCGTCAAACCACTTGAAGTGAGTAAGGTCAGAATAAGTTTCGATGATCTAATATTTTCGGCACAAAAGCGTTACATCGCAGCCTCACAACTAATTGTCACTACCCCAGCAGTGACCCACAACCAGCTGCTGTTAAATTCAACTAATTCGCTCCCCACCATTAAATTACCTAACTTTAATGGTGACCTCGCACGGTGGCCGGAATATTACGCGTTGTACCACTCTCTAGTGGATCAAAATACTAGTCTCAATGCAGTGCAAAAGTTTCACTACTTGAGATCATCCCTCCAAGACGCGCCCTTCAACGATCTCCAGTTTCATAATTTCAAATGAGAATTATGCAATCGCATACGCAACTTTGATCAACAGGTATCAAAATAAACGTCTATTGGCTGCTATGTACATACAGCAGGTATTGGACTTCATCCCTCTCAAATCTGGAAACCACGCTTCCCTTCAGCACTTTTTGAACGTTCATAGAAGTTCTATCGACGCTCTCAAAGGATTGGAAATTGGTGATCTCGCCGATTTCCTCTTATTATCGATCACCCTCGCGCACTTGGATCTAAACACACGTAAGCAGTTTGAATTCAAATGCTCATCGCATAGCACGCCCACTTACAAACAGCTTATCGATTTCCTCGAGGAACAAAGCCGCACTTACGAGCTCTGCGGACTTGACCATATTTCCGCTGCAAGCTCAACTAAGCTCAAGCCTACAGGCGCTTCTCAGCCCTTCACTCCCACTCGAAAAATTAATTCGCTGCTTGTCGCGAAACCTTCTCCTCCTACTCAGCCACAGCCACGATCGCCCGCGCAAACACGCTCGTGTCCATCTTGTGACGGCGATCACACGCTCTACAACTGCCCAACATTCCTCAAGCAGACCGTGGAGGAGAAGTACCAAACTCTGCGCAATCTAAAGCGATGCGTTAATTGTCTAGGCAATCATAACAAACAACACTGTATCTCTCAAGGCTCGTGTCGCGAGTGCCACAGTAAGCATCATCACACGTTGCTCCACTCCGCGACATCGACCTCCCCCACTGTCAGCGCCCCAGCTGACACTCGCCCACTGCAGGGTAACAAACCTACAGTGGGACTAGCACTGGCTTGCCAACTAGAAGTCAGTCAGCCATTCAAGCGCTCTGCCATGCTTGGCACGCTGCGAGCTCTTATCCAGGACAATTCTGGTAGATATCAACCCTTTCGCGCGATCATCGATTCAGGCTCGCAAATTTCTGCAATCACACTCTCTCTCGCAAGACGTCTCGGCCTAAAACTCCATTCCAGCGTCATGGAATTGTCCGGCATTGGACACGCTTCCGCCCGAGTGCACGGTATCGTCGATTGTGAGATAGCCTCGCGCTTCAAACCTCATCAAACCTTTGCTGTTCAAGCTCTGGTTCTATCCACCATCACTGGCCAAATGCCCGCCAGTTCAGTACCTCTCGATGTTGTCGAGAAATACCGAGGCCTCTCTCTAGCTGACGATAGATTCAACCTCCCTGACCAAATCGACTTCCTCCTTGGAGCCGATCTCTACCTCGACGTCCTCCAAAAGGATGGAGACATAATAATCAGAGGCAGTCCCTCTGCTCTGAATACAGTTTTTGGTTGGGTCATCATGGGTCCTGTTCAAACATCGGAAGCTCCCTCTCACACCCCGCTATCTCTGCTCGCGAGCTCCTCAAGCTTAGACCGCACTCTGCGTCTCTTCTGGGAAACAGAAGAGATAGCACGCCCTCAACATAAGGATCCAAATGATCATTTATGTGAAGAACACTTCATGTCCTCACACACTCGTGATGAGAATGGACGCTACTCCGTCGCTCTGCCCTTCAAGCCCGCAACTTCTCCTCTCTGCTCCAATCGCTCCGGCCACACTCTAGACGCTCCGATCGACCTGCCTGAAGTGAAGACTTCAGCCACTACCCTCGTCACAAACGCCGCAGTCGATCCTCTGCTCACGTGTCTGGAGAAGTTCTCCACACTGCTCCGCGCTCAACGTGTATTTGGCCAAGTCATACGGTTCACGCGACTCCTGTTGGCCAAACGCAATCGCACTCCACCTCCCTCAGGGCCTCTGCAACCGTCTGAGTTGCAGGACGCTCTCAATCTGTTGATTCGAGTTACTCAAAAGCACTACTACGCAGATGAACTCCGCAGATTGTCCCGCAGTCAAGCTGGATCGTCTCGCCTCGCGTCCCTGAATCCATTCATCGACCAAGTGGGGAATATCAGGGTGGCCGGCAGGATTCGCCATTCCCTGCTACCTGAAGCCTCACGCTCACCAATTTTGCTTCCAAAGCAAGCCCATCTCTCGTCTCTCATCTGTGACTCGTTTCATAAGATTTCTCTGCATTCCGGACCTCGCACCGTTCAAGCGCTAATACAAGAACAGTACTGGATCGTCTCTCTTCGTGGTCTGCTCAGACAGCGCATCCATAGATGTCTGACATGTCACAAGTTCCGCGCAAAACCTCTGCAGCCCAAAATGGCTGACCTCCCAGCAGCTCGTGTACAACCCTCTCGCCCTTTCTCTCACGTCGGAACAGACTACGCTGGTCCATTCGCAGTGAAAACCAGCAACCGAAGAAATGCTCCCAGTACGAAGGGTTACTTATGCCTCTTTGTATGCATGGCGACCAAAGCCGTACACCTGGAAATGGTGTCTGAGCTCTCTACAGAAGTCTTCATGGCAGCATTTGATAGATTCACTTCGCGGAGAGGCCTGCCCTCTCACATCTACTCCGATTGTGGCCGCAACTATGTCGGTGCCGCTCGTCACATTCGTGAAATCCAAGACTTCCTCGCCAAGTCTAACACCTCAATTTCCGACTCCCTTGCAAGTCGAAAAATAACCTGGCACTTCAATCCTCCCTATGCTCCTAATTTCGGTGGCCTGTGGGAAGCAGGGGTGAAATCAGCCAAGTCTCTTCTCCGCCGTCTCATCTCCGATACCCTCATACTCACGAAGAATACGCTACGCTATTCTCGCGCATCGAGGCTGTTTTGAATAGCCGCCCACTCTGCGCTACACCTCAAGACCCGGCAGATGGACCCGACTACCTGAGCCCAGGTCATTTTCTGATCGGTGCGCCGCTACTCGCTCCGCCCGAGCACCTCGAGCCCGAAAACACATCGCATTTGTCACGCTGGCATCGGGTGAGACAACTACACCAGGCATTCTGGACCCGTTGGTCTCGCGAGTATCTACATACTCAGATGCAGCGTGGAAAATGGACCAGGAATAGCCCGAACCTCCAAGTCGGAGACGTGGTCTTCTTGCTTGAAGCCTCAAGCACACCTCTCTCCTGGCCGATCGGACGAGTAACCCACCTGCATCCCGGTCGCGATGGCATTGTTCGCGTTGCCTCTATACGTACGCCGTCAGGCTCATACACCAGGCCCGTGAACAAGCTCATCAGTCTTCCTGTTGCATAATTGCACAGAAGCTCCCTTGTACAGTTTTTCATATATTTGCTTCTTAGTTCGCTTGATCGCTTAATTTCTTGCTCTATCAAAAGTCTTCTCAGACTCTGGATTCTTCATGTTCCCCAATTCAGAGTAATGTGTAGAATTATCCCTAAAATGTTGGCTCATTTTGGTGGCCGGCATGTTTACGCCAATATTAGGATTTCCTATCAATGTCCATCCTTTCCCACCGGCTGTGATGTATTCTGTATCACAGCCCGCAATTGCGTTTGTCAGCACTATGCTGGCAACTCGCTACTCAGTGCCCTCTCAGCCGCTCCGTCGGAAAGAAGCTCAAGTCTCTCGCTCGTAGAGAACGCGTGTGTGTTTCTACGCACTGTACTCGCACCTCGCCAGTGTATACGTATACAGTGTACCTGGAAACTATTTCTTTTGTGTTTAACATTATATTAGTGTATATACTTCACCATTATAATCGCTCTCGACGCCGACGCTCCCGACGCCCCCGACGCCTGCCGCCCAGCTGAGAAATCTACACGCCAGCCGTCCTGCTACCTTGCCCAGCCCATACAGCAAGTCGGTAAGTGATTTCAGTTTATTTCGCAGCTCGGTTTCCCTAACTCTCCGTCTCTCACGGTAATCTCGATTCCAAAATCCTAATTATACAGTCCACTAACAACCCCCTCCCCCCCCCTCATCGAATACCTAGTCGTCAGTTGGCCCCCCTCGCCCTACACTAGGTCGCTTGTAGGAATATCTCGCCTACGCGCTAACATATGGTATTGTTGGTACTTGGTATGGTAGAAGATAACAATTCAGTAATGTTACTCTCTAACATAGAGGAATGAAATATTTTTTAATTGAATAACTCATGTGTAAATAATCATGTGCAATATCAAGTCAAATTGAATTCTAACTACAAGATCAAACCACCCAATCTTTTAATATTTTAGATAGCTACATCGATAAAATATGAAACACAAAATAAAGAACACATTTAAACAGGCGAACGACTTGTTGATTTTGTTACGACACGCCGACAAATGTGAGGTGACACAACATCAACGGGATCCACCCACTGAAGGAACTTCGAAGTGAATTCTCTAAAAGTAAACCTTTTGTTCTCAAAAATATATTTTTTAAATATAGGTTTATTTACCTAAAAAGGGGGTTTCATTGATTGGATGAGCGTAGCGAGCGGAGCGAAGCGAAGATTCCATTTCACTACACTGGAGAAAAAAATCAGGAATGGTTTTTTTTCTTCTTTTTTCCCCTGTATTTTTGTGTGTTTGTCAGCACGATTCCGGCTAAACCGATACTCCGATGAAATTTTCTGGAGGCCTTCGAAATCTTTGAACTTAGAACAGCCACGTTTTTGAGCGCAATTTTACGATTTCTAGAACTTATAACTCATTCACCAAGTTTTTGGAAAACCCTTTGGAAAACAACTATGTAGATATAGTTTATTATTAGTTGTTTACAATGTCCTAAAGATGATGAGGTAAATAAAGTTTGAAATAAAATAATAAAAAATAAAAATGGGGTGGGTGGGTGGGCCCCCGGGGGGACCCACCAACCCACCCCCTTTAGGATCAGGAGCAATTATTGCTCCTGGTCTTATATGGTCAGCGCGCCACTGTGGATGACTAATTGCCGGGCAAGATGGACTGGACCGCCGTTTGCGTCTCGTCCTGTGTATAATTCAGTCAAATATTGAAGTTCAGCACACTAAAGTCAAGTTTATGTGCAATACAGTGTTTTGAAATTATGTCTGATATATGTTATCTTGGCAGCCAGTTTATTTGTTTGCCAATCATATTGGAAGCTCCATCAGTGCCTAGTCCCACCATCCAAGTGTCTTTCCATATTATCCTTGGAGATTATGTGATGCCATAATCACAGTCTACCTCAAGTTCGAAAGAGCATACTGATTACAGTATAAGCCTACACATTATCACAAATTAGTCCTTTTTTGAACTTTTGTGAACGGTCTGACAAATCATGTTCGTTCTTCTTTCTTATTTCTTATCAACTTAGGGAATATTGAGTTTTCCCAAAACCGCATAGCATCCTCAATTAACTTTTCTGTGAAAGGTCTATCATAATCAACTGTTAACATATCAACGCTGTGAGATGTTTCAAAATCAGGATAGGCAACACGGAATAATCTTTTTTGTCTTTATGCCAAGTGCATTTGTAACTGAATTTGTCCACGACATTTTGCACTTTAATTCCGTTAACAATATAATTCTTGTCAGTCTGAGTGGTAGAGGGGCGTTTAATTTCAACTACTGTACTGTAGGCCTAAACCGCAATCAAGATTTTTGTTTTTAATTTCAATTCAATTAATACGGTACGCGTTGCACCAACCTGAAGAACAACGTGTTTTCCATCGAGACTTTCTGCACAATTAGGAAAGTTCCACCTGTAGAAGTTTTGTTCAGTTATGAGCCTTGACCGCTCTTCAGTTGGTGTTCGTACGACAGCGTCACCCATCACCTGCCAAATGGCATTGCAAGTTTGCCTAATGATGCAACTACTTGTACTTTTCCAACTCCCCATCCCCAATGGTCCCCCGCATTCCCTCCGGCATTCTTGATGACGATGTATTAAAGACATCTCAATTAGACATTGCCGATTCGTTTGGCAAACACTATGCTAACGTCTCCAGCTCCAAGAACTACTCCCCACAATTCCTAAAGAACAAAGCCCGTGAAGAATCATACCCATTACAGTTCAATTTGCCAAACAACGAATCGAAGAAAAGTGGTGCGAAGAATGGCATACCATGCAAAATAATAAGCTTCGCGAAATAAAAGGCGATGTAACACCTTGGATCTCTTCAAGGCGCTCTTCTCGACGCGAAGAGGTTCTGACCCGTCTACGCATTGGACACACACATCTCACTCAAGGATACCTTTTAAAAGGTGAAGACCCACCACCCTGTGAGCAGTGTGGTGAGATTTTAACTGTTAAGCACATTTTGGTAGAATGTCCTCAACACATGGACGAGAGGAATGATTTTAAACTAAAACCTAATTTAAAAGAAATTTTATCTGATGAATCTGAGAACATAACCAATGTTTTTAAATACCTGAAATCAACACAGCTGTACAATAGGATTTTTAAAAAAACATGCCATTATATAAGAGAATACGGGCACTGATAACCTTAGTGTTGTGTGCCCTTAAACCCTAATAACTACTACTCCAACTCTTTCATTATAGGATTGTGACACCATGGAATTACCCGTTGCCAAATACCTGGGAAATCATCATATTTTATACAGGCTTAGGCCCTATGTCTAGTTTTTATGAAGCCCTAGGCCCTATACTATATCCTACAGATTAGTCTATAACATCAATAGGTATAGGTAGCCTGTTTTTTTTCTCTTTAAATTCAACCTAATATCATAGGGCCTGTGTTCTTAGGCCCTAGTCATACCTACTGTAGAACACAGCTTAGTAGGGCCTAGCCTAGGCCTAGGACCACCTACCGCAAAGTCAGTGACAACTTCAAACCCACAGGGATAGCCTTCCTCCTTCGTGACGGATCTTTTTTCCTTAAAATGGGGTCAACTCACATTAAGAAATTATTCAAATTCTTCTTTTGACATTCTGAAGTAGTTCAAAGTGCTTCTCGGGATCGTCTGACCTCATTTCGGCAACAAGGTTATAATAATTACCTTGTTGCTCCCTCCTTACAAAAATAGGGCGAACCCACCTGCGTCTTTCACGTCTCCCCCTATCATTATTTCTTAGTCTCACTATTAGAAGTTGTAGCAATAGTTTCCTACGCGTTTTTCTAATTCGTTTTTTGCACGCAATGTTAACACTATTTTCACGGAATTGCGCCAAAAATGTGCTCGGCTGCAGGTGGTGCGCAGTACAGCACAGATAGGTTTACGTCGCGCATCACATGTGAACACCTAGTGGCCAATATCGTCGTTCGCGACGTGACGTTAACGTCGCAACGTCGGCCTCTGAACCCACCATTACTTTAAGTTAATTGAATTTATTTGAATTAAGAGAATATAGGACATGTGAAAATAGGCAGTATTTTGAATATAACGTTGACTTCCAGCAAATTGCTGTTTTCTCGGCCGTTAATCAACCAATTGGCATGAAATCTTCAGCAATACAATTGTGAAGATTTTTTATAGAGCCCTCTGGTGCCGGATTTTAAGAAAATGTATACATTTAGCTAGCATGAATTTTTTAAATTGGCAACATTTTTACAAAAATACTGATTCACGCGCTGTTTCATGGAACTTTAAAAAATACTCCCAGACTCTAATTTCAGAAAACTTTACTCTATCGCCCTGAATTGATGAATTTGCTCTTCAACCCAGTCAACAGAATTGTTCTATCGCCAACCGTTTAGGAAAAAACAGCAATTTCCCAGGCATTGTTTTGCGTTATTTCTTTCGACTGTAGTCCGCTAGATGGCGTAGGCGCTGCGAAAAAGTCTTGAGACGATTTCGTGTTCGAGCGAGTGTTTTGTGGAATTTGAGGGGAGGTTAACTGACAGTATCTTGTTACGCATGGGAAGTCAATGTAACTGGCCAAGGAATTTCCGTCGTAAAATCTATGCCAGAACCGGGATTTGTGACAAGGACCTTGGAGCATTGGATTGGAACTATGCATATAGGACACTATTTCCCAACTTTTATCAGCAGGGGTGGCTGCAGAGCATGAGAGACAGCAAGGGGCGGACTTGCTGGTGTCTCCCCGACTGAGATACCTCTGCCTGGGCAGAGTCCCTTTTATACGAATCGTGCATAGGAACAACCACCCTCAAAACATCCCTTTCTGTGACGTAGCGCCGTAAGAAATAGTCTGTTATCTTTAAGAGAATGTCTGTTCCGTCCAGACTGAAAGGTTAAGTTGCTACTCAGTAAAGCGTGTGATCTCAGTGTTGTTCTTCGTCTATTCCGTCCGCACAGGTTAAGCAGTTTATGTTTGGTCGTTTTTTCTTCTGTTCAGTGCGAGATGTAAATGTAAAAATGTAGGATGTAAGGTACCGGTAATCACAAGAGACACTTTACTGTTAATCTATTGTTTATTACGATCACTCTAATACATACATCCACTCACGGGTCCCTAGTTCCGTAAAAAAAGTCTGGTAAATCTGTAAACAGCATTATGGGTGCCAAATGTGGTTATCTCCCTGGAGTTTTCGTGAAGTTGTACCTGTAAAAATGCACTTTTTAGGTCAACCACACTCCATATGGTGCTGCCATGCATGGCCGACACGTCGTCTTCAAACTCTGGGATCGGCTGTCGCTCGCGCACAATTGCTGTGTTTGCCCTTCGCATATCTACATAAACATATTTTAGCAACTGAAAAAGTCCTTAAAGATTGTCTTGATCACCTTCTTAACAGCTAATGGAAGTGAGTGCTTATGGTCATATGTCCCTCCCATTAGCATTAGCTCTATTAAATTTAGGCCTACAGCAAAAGGTTTATCCGTTGACAGAGCCCATGGTCTGGGTTTTCAATGCGG
>JAMZAV010015871.1:0-11051 GCA_024449915.1 Sweltsa coloradensis | reverse complement strand
AAATTTTAAAAAATTTTTTTGGTTTTTTCAGCAAAAAACTCAGCCAAAAACCCAAATTCGCCAAACGAAATTGCCCGTAACTGTTTTGTGCTGCTTGTGCATAAATCAAATTTTTGGTTTGTGAAAAAATTGTGCAAAAAGTGTGCAAAAATATGGCATAGGTTTTGACATGAAAATCCATTTGGTTTTTTTAGCATTAATTTGGGCTCACCCAAAATGAAGTTGTCGTAACTTTTTTGTGCTGCTTGTGCAAAAATCGAAAAATTTGGGTTGTGCAAAATTGAGCAAAAAGTGTGCAAAATTCACAGCATATCGTAAGTCAAAATTTCATTGGTGGTTGTGCCAAAGTTAATGGACCCGATTTTCAGTGGGGGACAGTAAATCAAAGGGACCAAGCCAACCCCGTAGGCCCCGACGCAATTTAAAATTTAAAGGGGCTAAAAACCCCAAAAATTATTTTTTACCACGTGATATGTAGCACAATACTACACTTAAATGACCGTTTAAAAAATTATGTCTTGTAACTGTGATTTAACACGAATTTTCGAATTTTTTGGATCCAGAAATTTACGAAAATTGGTGTTTTGAGAATTTTTTTAAATCGGCTTGAACCTGTTTCTTTTTTTGGTCCACATAGATACTAGAGCATAGTAACCAATCTAAATGCCCCTTCTTAACATCGTGTCTTGAAACTGTCCCCAAATATCCCTAAAACACGCAAAAATATGAATTCCAAATCACACCCCATCTTGGTAATCAGCATATTTTGACCAAACTACTTGCCCAATGACAAAACAAAATATAGAGAATTTACAGAAAAGGCTGAAGAGTACGTCAATAATGGTCATATTTTTTTGGATCAAAATCCTCCAAGGTCACGGGCATAAAGATCGTCCCCATGTTATTTCTTATGGGAGATTTTTGTCGATGGGACCTACTCGAAAAATGTCATGTTGACAACTTTTTGGGAGGTCATGGTGGCCCCAATAATTTTTCTGTTAAATTTCAAAAATTCATTACTATTTAGCCTGAATTAAATATATTTTTTTGAGTTTAGCAGTTAAAAACCCCTTTAAGCGTGTGATTCCATCAAAATATATGCACTCTTATCAAACGTTTGGAGAAAAATATTCGATTTAATGTAAAGAACATAATTATCATACAATATTTTTTTGGCGTCACTATCAATCAATCGTAAAACAAATGTTATTTCCCAAAGGATGTATCTCTTGACGTCAATCACTCCCCCTATGACTGGTGGGCAGTAATAGCCTGATGATTGGGTTACAAGTTCCCGATCTATTGTCCTCGCGGGATTAGCTGGCTAGGTTCTCTGGATGATGGAGCTAAGTCTGGCACGTGACAAGGCCCAAACCGAGCACATCTGACGTATTAGTGTGAAGAAGATCTAGGTTGAACCCTAATATCATGCAGTTCACTGCTGTCTGGGTAATAACATCTACCGAAGTACAGTTTATTGCTCAAGACCATCAAATACAACATTTACAGAACTTAATACGTAACACTAAAATGACTAAAAAATTAAACATCAAAATATTATTTTTCCCGGGGTATTTCGCCAAGCCCAATATACCTTATTGTGTTTTAACATTTAGCGCAAAATGTGTGGGCTATCTCAGAGGAAAAAATGAAATAAAAAGCATAAAAATTTAACCCAAGTCAAAACTAGATAGAATAACAATACATAGTTATCACAATAACAGCCCAATTACCTTTATTACATCCCTGGGACTGTACGAATTATACAAATGCAGTTTGATTGTTTACACAATCCAGTTTATTCTGGCTTTTAATTCCCACTCCTTGTTAAATTCGTATTCGTAACATGAAAGAATAATATTTTTGTACGAAGTGCAGTCCACAAAACATGAAACTAAATGCAAAAGTTCCGAACTGTTAACAATGATTGTGCGCCCTATAATGAAAGCAGTCTGGCAGATGTTACACGTACGTGTCTGTTTGCTCTCGACGTTTAATGAAACGTCTGGAATCCGGGGTAACCGCCCATGTGTCTGCGGGTCGATTAGTCTGTACAGTGCGCGTCATAACACAACTGAGAGATGAAAAGTTTATCCGACGTGAAATTTAACTACCTACATGGTTGCGTTACCACGAACACACATGAGTATCGTTGGTCTACATGGTTGCGTAACCACGAACGCACATGTTTTTGTTATCCTATTCAGTTTAAAAAAAGGATTTACAAAGGAGACAACTAAATAAAAACTAATTACATATTATCAGACACAACAATCAACTACAGTTAATTAAATAATATTTGAAACAGTAATATTACAACAACAATGCAATAAAACAATTAATTAATTAAATTATTTGTCTTTTCAGTGCTAGCTTTTGAAAATAAATAAAAATTGTCTGGACCGGCGCCTCCACCAAATTCCCCAAAAATTTGTAAATATTGATTTGTTATCCCAATCCCAGGTGCTTTTTTTCACGGGTGGGCCCTTCAAAAATCCGACCCAAAATTAAATAGCTTAGACGTCCGCCGCTTTGAAGTGGGAGACCCGGGCTCGAACCCTGTAGCTTGGGATTTTTTTGGGATTTCGTCGGCTTGCCGCTATAAAGTCATATTTGATTACTTTTTCACTGTCACGGTATTGAAAAATTGCCTTTGAAAGTTACTTTTCATTTTAATTATATCCGTTATGTTAACTGGCATCTCATTCTAGCATTTTTTTTTAATTGCACATGTTACAATGTATATACTTACTGGGGCTTCCTTATAAAATGCCATTGCAATAGCATCCCTCGAAATATCATGGAAGCTTAGTATTGAATAGAATATTGTACGTTGATAATATTATGGCAAGCAAGAAAGTGTTTCCCACTCGAAAAAAAAACACTGCAACATTACATATGAGCCTAAAAACATCAGGGGAGTGAGATGGGGTCTCAATTTTGGGTAAATGGGTGTCAAACAGTTATTTCCTGATATCTAAATTTATTGAATGTACTGTACAGAGTTTTAAGCTTAGATATAAAAATTGATCCCTGTCACTACATGAAGTGTAAAGTACTTCTATTTCTGTATACTGAGATGACGTGAGGTGAGAAGTGGAATTGACATGACTGAGAGATTTTGAGTTTATATTTAGCTTGTGTATTCCCCGTATTCCCAAACGAGGCCTTGTCTTCGTCGTTCTGCCCCTTTCAAATACTATTAACATAATTAAATAAATCAAACATTCAAAATCAAGCAATGCGGTTATTCATCCTAGCCTCATTTCTCTCCCACCGATCACTAGGATAATCAAACATGTGTAAGGCACGTTCGAATAAAATCGGGGAGCTTTCCGTTTTGCTGTATGCTTTCCAGATCACAAGAGTTAACGAACATCCAATTCCATTTTGCGCCGTTTAATAAATTATTATCGAAGCATTTCTTCTATCCATTTTTCTCTCCTAGCAATGGAATCGGTGGTACGTTCGTTCCTTTCTATCCAATAAGTGTCGACATTTAACAATTCTAGTGTTGTAGTTAGAAAAGATAATATTTAATCATTATTTATAACATTTTGTGGATAAAAATTCTTAAATTTAAGTGTAGACTAACTTGCCTTTTGTTTCTTGTTTGTGTTGAAATTATATATATTTTTTATAACTGTTGACTGGAAAAGTTTATGTATTTCCCGAACGCTGTTAAATATACATATCAAATGATGAAAATGAATGATGAAATGAAGAGTTTGTATTCATTTAAAAATATTTCTGAATGGTCACGGGTACTCGAGCACCTAAAACAGGAAGCGAAGCTCACAGTTGTGCAACGTTGTAGTTTCTTCGTGCTTTGGTGGAGTGCCGGGTCAGCTGGAATCTCCCGATTTTTTGGGGTAGTTTTTTCTCTTCTGTTCCTCAAGGTCACTTCTCTATCACCCTTGTTCTGGGGGAATGTTTAATACGCATGTTAATTAGAGGCCAGTTCGGTTTTTATCATAGTCGTGATCTCTCACAGATGCACAGAGAGGGGCGGACGGAAGAGTGGTGTAATATATAAGAGAACTTCGCTACCTAAGTGTGAATGTCATAGCTAGAGACAATGACGGATAGCTTTAATTTTAAGAACGGTAGCTTGGCTTTTATTTTTGTTTTTTTATAGCGTTTTATAGAAAAAAACAAAACGGTAAGGAATGGAGTTGTCAAGAAACAATTAAATTACTAAAATCACCATCGCAAAACACGTTATTTTTTTTTTTTTCGCTGTAATTCTTTTAACTGTTAGACACAATCTCTACATTTCGCGAAATTACGTTTTTTTTGTCTAAAACACTATTTATCGATTTCATTTTCGAAAAAAAAATTCCTCTTAAACCCATCTTAATCTTTGAAACGTCGACTGTTTCATCGCGAATATCGTACGTAAGTGCTACAAACATTGTCTCTAGTCACAGCGTAGAAAGTAGGGTTATCGGCACTCTCATGTTGCATTTTTCGAGTAATGCCCCTACGATGAACTATCGAAGCCGACAATACACATTGTGTTGATTTCTTGGCACGACGCTTCAACCGTGGCGTCAACAGTCTTAGGACCGATGATAAGCCCATGCAAATCGGTGAGTCTGTTCCGCTTGAATGAGGGCTCGGTTTGTCGCATGCCTACTTCGTCTGACTGGGCCCCATGGCTGTTAACTTTAGTGTTATCTAGCTGGGAAACCAGAGGGTGGTTTACAGGGGCCGCAGAACAACACAGTGTCAAACTCAAACAACTGTTGGCTCTACAAACTTCTCACACATTCTCTGCTCTTCTCAAAATCTTGTTTTTCGTGTTCGTCACTTTGTTTTATCCTGCTCCTATTTCTTTCATTAAAAACATTACATTTAGGAAAAAATCGGCACATGTTATCAAGAAGACTTCGTTACGACTTTTTTTTTCGCATTCATCGAATCTGCCTATACCACAAAACAAATTCAAAGCACAGTTAAATACCATCGTTCACTCTAGACCATTTTGTCAAGGTGTGCAGGTAAGAGACGAAACGTTGGTGTTTAAAAGATAAAATTTTAAATAATTTGCAATTGCAGTAATAATATAAATATATATAAATATATTATTCTCAGAAAAATTCAAACACTCGAAAATAACTTGTAGTTTCCCATGTCCGGAGCGAGCCCGGTCAAGAATCGCGACCTCCCTATAGCGTCCAGTAGCTATAATATTGTTTATCTTGGTTTTATTGCCCCTGTAACGACCGGCGTTACGATGCACTAAACGGTATCGCCGGGTCGGGTGTAATTCATTACGTCTCATTTGCTTTGTCTCTGTCGGGCTACCCTGAGGGGGGAAGGCAAACATTTTATATTTTGACTGTAGGGGTTGTAGCTTATAAATAGAAGCAATTACACAAATTACTTCGGGGGTAAATGTATAACCACAAGGTAGAACTAAACAGAAATTTGGAATTTTACGCCCTGGTTGGGGCGTCACAAGATGGTAATGGCGGCAGTTTTTGAAACTACAGCCGTTGAGTAGATACTTGAGAAAAAACTTATTCTGATACTTTTAAAATTTTTTTATTTTTTTTGGGTATCCAAAAGGGGGAAATTAGCGGGCTTTACCCCCCCAAATTTAAAAAAAATAGGGGATATAATGAATTAAAATTAAAAATTTCACAACTGAAACAAGTGGGCCTACAGAAAAACCAAACGTTTTCTTTGAAGAGACTACCCCCATGCGTAAAACCGCATCCAAAACAAGAATTTGTTTGGATTATTTATATTGAAATTTTTTGGGGGTTTTTTTTTAAGTGCCTCTATTTCTAGTTGCCGATAGATATTTTATTTGGTTTTTTTAAACATGAGGCAACCACGTTTTTTTCCGAAGTGTCACAATACGCACTAATTGTTTTGAAAAGAGTAAAATGCACATGAGACAAAACTATAACATTATGTGAAAGTAATAATAATTTGCTTTTTCTGAGGCCCCTGTGTTTACAGCGTATGAAGGCAATTGACGGGGGTTTAGAACTTTATAATCTGATTTTTTCTCATATTATCGCACCTAGTCTAGTTGGGGGTAGCACAAAATCCCCACCAGCTCACCATAAAAAAATTGCGATGTTGTGTGTTGAGTCGTCCGGGCGGAGATGTTCTCAGAGAAAGACGACTGTTTCTTGGTTCGCCATTGACCCCCGCAATGAATCGTGTTAGTGTTGTTAACACATCTTTGTGCTGCGAGTTCTTTTCCCCATTTACAAGGCGTGATTTGAACGGAATCACCACAACATGGACGAAATGTAGAAAAAAAAATTTTCAGTTAAGGAACCACTTTAATTTAGGGAACACAGCAAGATGCAACTTTTCTTGTTTCTAGTGTTTCTTTTTTTTCTTTATTGAAAAAGTTTGAATGGTTTTGTCTAAAAATGCATTAGTTTTATTGGGAAAATCATGCCCCACGCAGACAAAAATTTTCCCAAATTTTTTTAGGACAGGGAAATTCTAACTGAAAATTTGCTATCCCATTTTTTTAAATTTGGATGCTTTGTAAGGCAACGGCGTCAAATTATTTTTTTATATTGAAAAGCTCAAAATATAATACCCCTCCATAAAATTTGTGGACTTTTCTTCATTACAATCTAAATGAATACGAGTCATATTTATAAAATACTTATACACAGAAATGAAAGGGGTTTTATCACATATTCCAATAGTGATTTTGTCCGTTTGCGGGGGTCTTTGGGGCTTCGTTGTGCGTTTAAAAATGAGAAAAAGTCGCCCCTTTTACTCAATTTTTTTTAAAAATTTTGATCGGGTCCCCTTTGGGCGCCGCACCAAGCCGCGGGCGCTCCCAACTCAAGCCCCTTATACCCCAAGCAGAGTTGGGGTGATTTCGAGGTGTTACCCAGCCGTCATGTAACGTGATGTGAACTTGAAAACTATCACAATCGGGGGATTTGGTACCTGAAAAAACAATCCCAAATTTTTTGGGGGTACGACCTTTCCTTCTTGGTGAAAAAATGTTTTCAAACAGTCAAAACCCTTTTAAGGATGTTAGCTACGCCTACTACTCCTACTACTCCCTATACTGCCTAATACTGCTAAAATTAAATACGTCGGCCGCGTTTCTGACCAGACGGGGGGGCTACAATTTTAATTTTACAGGACTTTAAGGGTTATGAAATATAGTTTTTTTTAAAAAAAAAAATTTAAAAAAGTTTGTTGGAAGCTTCCAAAAAAAGGTTTTAAAATAACCCTTTAAACACTTGGCATATAATAACAAGAAACCAAAGTTATTGACATTGGAGGTAAAAGCAGAGTTAGGCGGGAAAGTGCGATACGTAACAAATGGCGGACTTTTAAAATTTTTCTTCTTTGTGGGGAACGAAAAAAAGGGTCTTTTAAACTCTCATAAAAAAAATCAGAAACCGCCCTGGCCTGGGCCCCGAGTAAAAAAATTTTATAATAAAAAAATGTAGGTCTAAATTTCCATTGGGCTATAGGATAGATAAAAAAACTTACACTAATGTTTGACAAGCCCTGGGGCCTTTCTTACCAAACCCTAGGCCCACAACCTTTTTTTGACACTTCCCGCACAAAAACTATTTTTTGATTAAAAGCCTAATGCAATAAACAATGGTTGATAGCCAGGCTTTTCCCAAAAATTTTTGGGGCAATAATAAGTTTCTTCTTTACTTTTAATAAATCACGCAATCTCCTGTCATTTTTAATAAAATGTAAAAAAAAAAGATGGTGAAAATTTTCAATATTCTTCAATCTGATGATTTCATGGCTGGGGTCAAGGCCGTCTAGATATACGTCCCCGTGTGGGTGGTGAAAAGGTGAAAAATTTTACATTAGTTGTGGTTTGTTGTTACATGGGAAAGTTTTAATAGGATGTGATCCCCTAGACTTAACCAGTCCTTATCCCGTCTTAAAACCAGGGTTTATACCACCTATCCCCAGGATGTACATAATGGGGGCCTAGATTTTTTACACCTATTTTTATTGTTACAAAAAAAATTAAATCAACTTGATAAAAAAATTTTTTTTAACAAAAAATTTTTTGTAATGGAACTTAAAAAATTTAAAAGACACACACAAAAAAAAAACTTGTAGAAAAAACAGCCAAACCTACACACTCAAAAAGGAAGAGATCTAAAAAAAGGCCAAGCTCATCTACCCTTCCACATTTTCCCCATTTTAATTATAAAGTACAGTGTCCCCTAACAGCATCCTCGAAAAGCTTGGCAAAAATAGAATTTTTATGTTTACGTTTAAATTAATTTCAAAAAAAAACTTGGATAAAAAACTACGTTAAATTATAATCGCAAATTCATTTTGCCAAGCTTTTCGAGGATGCTGTTATGGGGGCACTGTACGTTTTTGAATTAAGAATGCCAAAAAGGGAAGGTAGATGACTTGGCCCTTTTTTTTAGATCTCATTCTTTTGGGGGTTAAGGTTTGGCTGTATTTCTCAAGTTTTTTTAGTTGTTTTTAGAGTCACTTATAAATTTCCTTGAAAAAACCCAAAGTTTTTGTGGGCCCCGTGGACCCATTGTCAAGGTGAATGTGGTCCAAGCGGCCACAAAAGTTTGGGTTTCAAGGTAATTATTAATAACTTGCCCTCACTTACTCGGTTACCCGAAAAGTATCTGAATTTGTATAACGAGAAGCTTTAAACAAAAATAGAGTCACTATTTAGTTTGAATTATTTCGAATACAAAATTTCTTTACGCATCTTTCTATTGTATGGTATTACTTTATATAAAAAAAGTGCTCAAAAGCTATTTTGATTGGCACAATATCACGTTCACCATTTGAGTCTCGGGAAATTTATTTTCCATCGAGCCATCTTGAAACTAAAAATAAACATCTCGGGAGCAGAAAAAATAAACAAATTACTCGTTTAATATTCCCTTTAAATTAATTTAATATTTGTATACATTTTGCTTTATGTTTTTATTGTGACAAGTAAGGACACCCTTTCTATCTGATGGGGCCCTTCTCAATGTCAAAAAGTCTGCAAGATTCATTAAAATCCAGAACGAAATGATAATTTACAGTTTCTGAGATCTTACACACTTTGATGTATAAAATGATTTTCCTCCACGTATTCCTTTTTATTTAATACGGTTTTATTTTTTAGAACTGATATCTAATTTTTTGCAGTCTGGTTTTTTTTATTTATTGGCATAACCATAATGTGTAAAATAGTATGAAAGGAATAATTTTATTACCAACAATGCATATTATTCTATATAAATATAATCAAATATGAAAATCTAGATTTTTTTGTAAACTCTTTTAATCACAAAAAGGGGGCGGTGTGGCGGTTTTTGACGGGGGGCGGGGTGGGGCATACGGGAACTTTTTTGTTGTTTCTTTTACGACTCCAAGTATCCGTGACATAAACTTTAATACTTAAGTCAACATTTTAAAACCCAACCTGGTGTATTCCAAAACCCTACCAAGAGCCATTAGGGTTTTCTCTACACGAGAAGCCATAATAAAAGCATTATTTTGGCAAGGACTTTTTTAAGTAAAAAAATTAAAAATATAATGAAAAGCCAACATTAATTCCTTAGCTTACAGTGGTAAAGAATTGGCGCATGTAACGGGGGGAGTGGAATTTGTTTTAAAAAATTTTTTTAGTGTTTGTAAAAAACTTGGAGCTTTTGGGCATACCGTGAACAAGGGACAAAAACTAGGGAAAAAAAAAAAAACGCGTCCTAGTAATACCAGCAGAGAAAGTTCTAAACAAAAAAAATTATATTTTTTTACCTAACGACTGGTAAAACGACATGGGGGGTTTAAAAGTTTATTAATTGCAAAGCTACGGTGGCAAAAAGTTTCATTTATACTTTAACACTTTTGGCCGTGTCGTGTTGTTTATCCCCTATTTTTTAGAATTAAAAGCTAAACAAGAGAGGATTTGGTTTTAATGTGAAATGTTGCATATTAATATCGCTAGACTGAAAAGGATTGCTTTGAAAGTGTACATGTTTTTCTGGTTTTTTTGTAACAGTGTCATGGTAAATAATGGTAATAAAATTAAAAAAATTAAAATCACGGGTTTTTCTTACACCCAAAATGTAAAATAAAAAATTTTTTTTGTGGTGTGAAGGGAGTCAAAGGGTAGCCTGGACCTAAAACATTCGGTTGAGCACACTGGAATATTCAAATAAAAGTGTTTCTTATAATATGGGTGTATGGGCTTTATCAAAGTAGTGTCGAAGAGGCGAGTATAGAGTAAATGTCCGGATTTCAAGCCCAATCTACATCAATCGAATCCATAAAACAAAAAAGATGGAAGGGAAAAAATGATGAAACGAAAAATATTTTTTAATTTTTACTGTCATACATACAAATATCAAGTTGTACAAAAAAATACAATTATAATATACAAAACAAAATATAATATAAAAGTATAAGAAAAAAAACAATAGAACAAAATAATAATAATATTCGACGCTACATCCAACAATCACCATTTCTTTATTTAGATGTTGTAGGGTCTTTGTAAAATGGTTACTAACGTGCGTATAGTGTATGACTTTCAATGGTGAATAAGTAAAAAAATGGTTTTCGGGTAGTGGGTTAGGAATACAAAACCCCAAAACTCTTGGGCCTGGGGACTTTTAAAGTCGAATTCGATTAGAAAGTTATAACAGTAAAAGGTACCTATAACATCTTGAATGCTGAGATTAATAGTTTTTTAACTAAGTGAAAAGTAAACATTATTGTCGGTTGGAGTGTTTGAACGTACTTAAATGAAATGTGGACTGAAAATTTTAACCTTAAAGAATTACGGTCTTCGATTCCTGTGACTAGTTGACCCCGTATTGTATTACTTACATCATAGTAGTGAGTGCTTTACAAATCCCCTCTCAGTTTCACTTTGCAGATGTTAGGTCAGAATGAAATCTATATTCACTAAACTTTTTAAGTTAGAATGTAAACCTACTGAAAGTTGTAACGTAACAATGTGGGGAAATCAGCTCTACCAACTCTTTAGTTTCGTTTATATTCGACACCGTTTCTAGCAAAGTTTTTGTGGTAGCTTAACTGAAGCACTG